>JANHFM010003455.1:64676-78124 GCA_032468115.1 Grayia smithii | reverse complement strand
TCGAGTCTGTCCAGTCCTATTCGCCGAAAGCTGGATCCCTGGCTAAGAGGCGGGACTTGGGGAAAAATGACAGGCTCAGTCCTTCGCTGATAGGCGAGTTGAACCCATGCTGGCTGATGTCTCCAGCCAACGAGAAGGCACATATCAGGTAAGAACCAACGTATCTTTTCTGCTAGCAAAAGGAGTGAATAACAGAACTTTTGGATAGCCATCTAGTTTTCCCCATACCTATAATTAGTTCGACCTTTGGATACATTCCATTTAAACTCATCATTAATGATGGAGCTACATATAGCACATAATTTGAAGCAACATGTAATCAAGAGCCATTTGTTAGTTGGGGAAAAGATAAAATCAGCTATCATTTTTCCCATGAAAATCCACCCTAGCTTTTTCTGTGCTACAGAACTCAAATCTGTACTTTCAAAGAAATTATGCCAAAATATAATATTGAAAACAATATTATTTGCTCACTCCTAAATATATTTTTGTTTAGTCTCTAATATAATCTTTGTTTCATTCCTGGGTATTAAAATGTATGAAGTTACTTTTTTTATATAAAAATTTGACTTTCTGGAAGTTGAATGTATGCCTTCATGGATGGAGGAATTGTATTTCGGTGTGGTCTTACTAGAGTAGCATACTGCAGTACTATTACTTCACGTGACTTGATACTATCACTCTCTTAATGCAGCCTACAGCATCATTTCCTTGATTTTCTTCTTCTTCCTTACATATTGAAAGATTTTTTTTTATTTATGGCATTGTTGCAAGTCTTAGCTTATTCACCCTTGCAGTCTCTTGTTTCTTTCCTCTAGGTCAGTGATGGTGAACCTTTTTCTCCTTGGGTACTGAAAGCGCGCACCGACACCAGTGGTGGGTTGTTCCTGGTTCAGGCCGGTTTGCACGATCCGGTAGTGACGCTGTGACGTCACCGAACCGGTTCTCCGCGACCGGGAGCTGGGCCCACCCGCGCGCCCGTACTTACTGTTCTCTGTGCTCCGCGCGCTCTGCGCATGTGCAGAATGCTTTTTTGAGGGTTTTTCCACAAAAAAAGCTACTGTGGATGCGCGGAGCGCCCATTCAGCACACACGCACTCTGCACGTGCCGGTCATGTGCAAAGCATGTGCATCGTCAGAACCAGTAGTAAAGGTAAGTAGAACCCACCCCTGACCGACACCCATAATGCAATGACCCCCTACAGGCCCTGCCCCCTGCACATGCATGCATGACCTCCCATGCTTCCTCCACCCATACGTGTGCATTAGCGACCTCCCCACACTTCCCCAATTCCCTGCGCATGCATGTGCAATCCCTGTTTTGGTCCTAGCAGGCCTCCCTGAAGCCTCCTGAGGCCAAAAATGGGGGTGTGGGCATGCCGCATCCCCTACACTCCATTTTTGTGCTTGCAGACCTCCCTGAAGCCTCCTGGGACAAAAAATAGGAGATGGAGGTGCTGTACTGCCCACGCCTCATTTTTGTGCTAGCAGGCTTCCCTGAAGCCTCCTGGAACAAAATATGGGGGGTGGAGGGGACACACCACAACCCCCATGCTCCATTTTTGTGCTAGCAGGCCACCCTAAAGCCTCTTGGAACAAAAAAACAGGGAGTGGGAGCGCACTAGGTCATTCCTTTTTTCCAAAATTTTCTTTTTGGTCCTTTCTGAATAAAAGTTTACTTTAAGATAGTTAAAGTACTATAACATTAAGTATCCAATTAATCTCATAATTTATGTGATAACTAAATAAACTGAGCTGAGTTTTATTCACTTTCATTGTGATAAGATAAAATAACTGAAGACTTATTATCTTTCTATATGTATTTCTTCTATGTATTTGGTTAGAGCTGGTTTTCAAGTTTGCTCTTTTTATTATTATGCCCCAGTTATATTTTATATTGTTTTGTTTTTTAATTCAGTTTGTAAACTTTGGGAGTTTCTAGAAAATCTGTCTACAAACTCTCTAAGCATCAATTATACTGCATTTGTTAGACTTCAAGATTTCATAGAACTGTCCTTTTCCTTTTATCTCACTATAGTTTATCCAAAAAATACTTGAACTTGGGAATTTTAACTTTAATTTAATTGTAATGGAATTCACAAAATCTCATCACAAAAGGATGCAATGCTGACCTTCAGGAACTCAATTAATATCTTCAGATTCTTGTTTCAAGTACCCTGTTTCCCCAAAATAAGACATCCCCTGATAATAAGCCCAATCAGCTTTTGAGCACAAAAGTCCAAGCACTTATTTCAGAATTCAAAAAAATATAAGACAGGGTCTTATTTTTGGGAAAACATGATATGATTTAGCAGAGGAAAGCTTCCATTAATTCGGCAGCTAAGGGAGTTGACCGGAAGCATTGCAGCAAGACGGTCTGGAAATAGCGGGCTCTAATGAATCCCGCAAAATCCAGGCTGAAAAACCGCTGTTGGGGGGTCTTTGGACTGGATCCATCTTGTAGGGATGGAGAAGAAGGAGAGGCACCTCAGAAGACCAAGAGGAACAGGCAAGTTCCTTGGAAGTTGAAGGAAATCTCTTCGACCCAGTGGGGGGTGCAGCAGGGGTGAAATCCAGCAGGTTCTGACAGGTTCTGGAGAATCGGTAGTGGAAATTTTGAGCAGTTCAGAGAAGTGGCAAATACCACCTCTGGCTGGCCACAGAGTGGGGTGGGAATGGAGATTTTGTAATATCCTTCCCCTGCCATGCCCACCAAGCCACACCATGCCCACCAAGCCACGCCCACAGAACTGGTAGTAAAAAAAATTGGATTTCACCACTGGTACATATTCTTTTAATATTTTCATTAATGTAATTATGAGCCAGAGCTAGGAACCATAATCCCAATTTATATTTCAAAAAATAGTTGTAAGAAAAACTACATTGTCTTAATCATGGTGTTTGTTACTGGACAGTTGAACAGTTCATACTGGGGAAAAGAGTTTTTGTTCCAGAGAAGGAAGGATGAGTTGAGAGAAAAGACAAATTTGCAAAGGAGATTATTTTTAACCATTAGACAGAGTGGATTCATGTCTAATGCTACATAGCTTCTAAAAAAGATCCTGGGCAGGAGAAAAATGCAAGCTGAAGTTGTAGGTTCAGCTTCTGCTTCTCCCGTGTATCCGTTCTCTTCCAATGATTGCAGGTGCAAAAATGGTTTGAAATGCAGACATATTTTGTGATCCCCTTTTAGTTATGGCTACTTCAGTTCCTTTAATGTCTGAACCACTGGGCTTAGGTGGTTTCAGCTGATATTTAATACTATCTTACAGGCAGAAAAAACAGTGTACTTCAAACACTAAAACACATACATCTAGAAATTATAGATAGAAATAAAAACTAAACTAAAATAGAATAGAATAGCACAATAGCGATAATCACTAAGATTAATGCTATTCTGTGGTTGAGTGAATAAGTGAGATGAGTAAGAACAAAAAGAGGCACTTAATCAAGCAATAGGGATACATCAAAATCCTGGTCAAACAGAAGAAGCCACACATAAGCTTCATATTCTCTTTCTGGTATTTCTTCAGAATAGGATCTGAGATTCCCTGTAGAAAGAACAAAAGAGGAGCTTGGGGATTCTACAGAGCCATCCCCATTTGGCCTGTGTCCTGGCCAAATGGGCTGTAGAGGGCTGTCTTTAAAATACCTCTGCAGAACTGATGTGCATCCAACCCACCAAGGTGAAAACCTGGAGAAATTTCAGAACCAAAAAGGAGGAAGGATTGGATGATAGTACATACCCATTTGGGGAGGGGGGGGGGAATCCACTGACTACAGAATTAGATTCTAACCTTAGATTAACTTTTAAAATCTAAATTATTTAAAATCCAGCATATTGGCATAACTTAATGGGAGGGGTCTTTGTAAAAAGAGAGCTAAAGATTGCAGTTTGCTAGTAGGTCTTTTTAACAAGCTGATTTAAAATAGTGTCTAATTACTAGTAGAGACAGAAGCAGAAGGAAAAAAGCCACTGGGCTAAGATTGGTAGAACATCAGTTCTAGACTGTGCACCTTCGAAGTCTATCCAGATCCTACTTTTGGCTAGATTATTTATTAATGTAGCATCCTGCTATTGCTAGAAAACCATTTGCCTAACACTGAGCTTCGAAGTAGGGACAACAGCACAAGGTTCAGTAATACTATTTCTTTTCACTTTGCAGATACATTTGCCAGCAAAGTAGCAGCAACACAAGATCAATATGCAGATGCTTCCATAGGTAATGTCACTGGTAGCAACGCTGTGAATGTTTTCCTGGGAATCGGCGTAGCCTGGTCCATTGCTGCAATCTACCATGCAGCCAATGGGGAGACATTTGCAGTCCAACCAGGCACCCTGGCTTTCTCTGTCACCCTCTTCACTATATTTGCTTTTATCAGTGTTGGTGTGCTTCTCTACCGGCGAAGACCAGAGATTGGAGGTGAGCTAGGCGGGCCACGGACTGCCAAGATTCTGACCTCAAGCCTCTTTGTGCTGCTCTGGCTCTTGTACATATTTTTCTCATCTCTGGAAGCCTACTGCCACATAAAGGGCTTCTAAAGAAACAATTGAAGATAGTATCTATATGTATCTATACATAGAAAGAGAGATATATAGATATAGATCTAATATTATTGAACAGAGAAGAAAAGACATTTGCCATGTTCACTTACCTATTGATGGAATGTAGCTTTGTGGTAGGAGTTTGAAATCTGCAGGAGTCTTCACCAGGAGCAGCAGCATTGCAATGGAGCCGTGGATGCAGGGCAATCTTGCAACTCAGCCTACAAGGTCATGATGGAGTTACTTTGTATTTCCCTTTCCCCTCCCTCTCTAAGGAGCAGTTGGATGTCAAAGGGGGTTGTTTGGAAAGACCAACAACCAACCTTAAGTTATATGTTATTGGGCGAAAGACTTAAGTGGGAGTTCTTGACTTTCTGACCAATATCTTTGTTGCCTTCTTCATTAACTCAAGAACAAGCTGAATCACCACCCTCAATGACACATGTGAGTCTAGAGTGACCAACACAATCCAAGGGGGTTCCAACCCTATGCTGTTTATGGGGAGGACAATTTTGTTTGAGGTTTTGTTTTGTTTGTTTTTATTTTTGTTTTGATCCCTCCTTAACTGCCTGGTTGTTCAGATGTTGTTAAACCACAGATAACCCTTTCCCATTTTTTTCAGAGCTCTATTTATGACCAGCACTCTCTTAAAAGAAAATAGCCACCTAAACCATATTTAATCAATTCTCCGTTTGCTCCAGACTGTGGATTATAGACTCATGCCCAAAGCCCTAGCATTTTTCCCTGTATTTCTGACATACTTTGTCAGATAAATTTCAGTTCCCTCCTATGCCCTTTCCATCTACCAATATTTGCTGCTATGCTCCTTCTCATACTACAAATTGGGAATGCTTTCATTGTACTTGTTGTAATACTTTGCATGAATGAAGCAAACCATAATCTGTAATATAGCATTGAATAGTGATAGTGAAGCTGACCGACCATTGAAAATGCAAGTGTGTTTCTTTCCATATCTTTTCTTTTCAATGAACAGAGTGAGAGTCCAGAAATGGCTGGTATTCATTCTGTTGTTCTATATAAGGTTCCTAAGAAGCAATAACCAAGAGCTGGAGAAAGTCTTAGGTTTTAAAGGGAAGAAGCTGTGCAAATTTCGTCACATAGAAAGGGATCTGTTTACCAGTCAAGTACAGGACTCAGGAAGTTGTTTATACTGAGTCAAGCCAGTGACCTATCTAGCCCAGGACTCTCACTTAGAGTGATTCTCTGAGATCTCAGGGAGAAGCTTATCCAGCCCTGTAACTATTTTAACTGGTGATTCCATGAATTGAACTGTTGGATAGTTGACATGCTAGCATGTGCTTTACCACTGAGTTGTGGATGAACTTAGCCTGTTTATTACTAGACTGTTGGAATTAATTGGGACTTCACTGTTCATTTTAAGTATGAACAGATGTGTTGAACCCTAAATCACCAGAACATCCTTGAGCTTTTTTTCAGCCACCCATTTTACCCAGAGTATTTATGCTGCATGTGTTCCAGATGCCAATTCTTTGGTCTCTTGCATTGCTTATTCTCTCTGATCCTGCTCTTGCTCTGTGGAAATCGCTGAACATTTGTAAAGGGCAACCCACCATCAGAATACTGTAATTCAAATTTATTCATCCATGCTGGAGTTAAAAAGTTCTACCACCCATTGGCCTTCAGAATAACAATGGGTCCTAGCAAGAAATGTGGCACTAACTGCATTGTCTGGCAGTGAATTGGCATTTGTCTCCATGAATTAAAAATATCAGTATTGTTGTAGACATTGATGAGTACATGTCAACAATGTACTTATCAATGTTCAGAGTAGATTAATGTATCGAAAAGGAACTTTACTTGGGACAGTGCAACTGAACAGCCCAGTGATATTTATTTTGTAGCTGGTTTGTCTATTGATTTCTCCATGCGCTGTCTTTCTAATTTTTTTCATTTTTTCAGAATTCTCTCATCACTACATCTGAAATATCTAAAGCAAGCAAATCTAAAAGGGGATTAGAGAGAATGAAACTTATTGAAACAATTCCTTTTTCTTTGTTTCCGTTTCTTTGATTCTATTTATGGGTGCCAGAGAAGTAAAAATGTGCATGACTTTGCTGCTTCCCTGGTCACATGGAAGCAGCATGGGTAGCCATGTGCAGTACAGGGTTTATACCTTAAAAATGGTCATATAAACACTGTTATTGCAGTTTTAACCGCACAATAGGCCTGTTTCTGAAAAAGAAAACTGACAAGTAATTAGGGGAAAAACAAAGCCATTGATGTTTCCATATCATAAAAATATAGCCATGCTTACAATTATTAAGGAGCTGTTCTCTAAGTATCAATGGAGAATCTATGGCTCTTTGGATATTATTGGACTCCAATTCCCAGCAGTATGGCCAGTAGTTCAGAATCATGGGAGTGATATTCAATAATATTTGAAGAGTCTCAGGTTTATCCACCTCCAATTGGATAATGAAAAGATATATATGTAAAATACATTTCTCATTGTCACTTTAGCGGTGCTGCTGGATGTTGGTTGAAAAGAATCTGTAGACATATTTCCAAATATTTCTCCCAAATATAGAATGATATTTTTTGGGGAGTTTGTAATTTCTACTTTATTCACGGGGGGTGCATGCTGATAATGACAATTCTTCTATCACATTTTCTCATGGACAGTAACATACACATCCGGTATGCTACAGTAAGCAAAACGGCTGTATGAATTCACATCCTTAAAATCCTACTATCCTTAACTCATACAATCACAGATTTGGAAATGACCTGCTCAGTGCATTAATTAAATGGCAACGCCAGAATACCAATGCTGTAGAAAAAAATCACTCTATAAAACTGCAAAAACATGAGACATATTTCATGCTGTGGAGAAACTAATTGTATTACCATATAATGACTGAGTGAATAAAGCAAAATAAGGGATGGATTTTTTTTTATATGCACGTAGAATTTCATACTAGATTTCTATCTGTATATGCAGCCCAGACTCATTGAAATTAATGGTACTTTGCCAGAGTAATGAATTGGATGCCTCGGGTGCTTAGGGATTTCATTCAATACAATGGCTACCATTTTCCCATATATTTCAGTGCAGAGGCTACCTGTGCAGATGCAGTTTCATTTGTGCATGAGGTGCACACAGAAAGCTTTAAAAGGCCTAGTCTACATCACCAGTGAATGTACACATTAACTGTGGCTATCTCAGATCCTTAGTAGCCTCTTTTAACCTAGCTATAAAAATAAAAAATAAAATTTGTTCTCACATCACCTGGTTAAAAAGATGGAAGTTAGACTAGGCTTTCAATCATTTTGAACAATCTGTGGAATGCTTGAATTCTGAGTTTTTCTTTTAATTTTTTTTCCTGTAAATTGTTTTTCACTTCTGAAGGCTTTTTGTTCTCTGTTTAATTTCATTTGATTTGTCTGTTATGGACTGGGGGGAGGAATGACATTTGGGTTGTTCAGGGATTATTATTAATAATAATAATACAATTATTGTGTTTGTGTAAAATTATTTCATTTCATCTGTTTTCTTTCCTTTTATTGATGTGTGTAATGCACAGTACCGGAGAAACAGTGTGTACACGAATTGTGATCAATGGTACACTGAGACACAGATAATAAAATGTATAATTAGTTTTGATTTAAAGATCAACACTGCTGCATTTTCCCTCTATGCTGCCTCATTTCTTTTCTCCATTAATTCATCTCATCTAGTTCATTTTGTTGTTGTTGTTGTTGTTGTTGTTGTTGTATTATTAAATGATATATTATTTCCTTAGACTAGAAATATAATGGATTCTACAAAATCTGGAAATGGCATATACCAATCTGATGGTTCAATTCAATCTAAAAAATGCAGTCAGATAAACAACCATATTATTTGTTAATTCCTCGCAATGCATAAATTCCTCACAATTTATTCTGTTTAAAATATTGTACTACTACAAAATCACATTAATTCAACATACATAATTTTATATTTAAAATTATCACATAATAGTCTTTCATCCTTCAAAATATGATTTTATATAAAAGCTTGGGTTGTAAAGTTTTAAAGTCTGACTTCCTTTTCAATAACACATAATCATATCAAGGAATTTACCCCCAAATTCACATAATTATACACATCATAATATTTCAATAAGCAAATTTTTAAATTAGCAACCTCACTAATTTTATATAGTCACATTTGTTATTTTGCTTCAGTATTGAACATTAAGCTATTTTTAAAATGCCATTTCATATATTTCCTGATCTTCAGAGGTCACGGTCCTACAACTAAATACTAAAATCTCAATTAAACAAACCAAAATGCATGGCAAAAAACTCTTCCTAGAGTTGTAATGGATGCAAGTGTGTCAAACTTTTAATTCAAGTAGACCTAAGGCAGTGTGTGCCCCAATTGATAACCAATATCAAGGATCACCGGGCTTAGAAGTAAGCATGTATTCAAAACAGGAAGAGCTAGAAAAGATAGCCATTTTGGGCCCAGACATTGAATTTTGAAAGTTTGTCACACTTTGTGGGGTTTGTCACAAAAGGCTGCACAAAAGATGGAATAAAACACTTTTAACAACTACCAGGATGGCTGTCTGCTAGTATAGTTTCCTTAGTCTTTTCCTCCAGGTGAGATCTGTACACTGCAAACAAATGAATTAGCTATAGCTACCCATCATTTCATTTTCTAAGACTGTATTAGGAAGCTTTCCGGTAAATAAAGATTATGTCTTGTGTCAGTTGTAGAATACCAAAAGGGGGAGAAGTCAGAAAGATTAAAGCTCCAAAGTAGTCATCAAGTAAAAGGAACAGATATTTAAGTAACATTCTCATACCAACTTGTTGAGATTGGGGATCATGCCCTGAAGATACATAAAGTTTTACAAGGCTGGCAGACCACGATTGGCCCTTGACAGATGGTTGCCACTAAGACAATGTTCTCAGCTGAATTTGCTAGGTATCAAAGAAAAAAATGCAGAGGAGGTAAGTTGAGGAAGTAACATGCTTGTATATTGATCATCATCAGTCTGGCACATTATTCCATCTTCATTTATGATGCCAGCCTAAATCCCATTCAAATGATTTCATTTTAAGATCCCTGGTTAATACACAAAATTAGTAATAGAATAGAATAGACTTCGTTATTGGCCAAGTGTGATTGGACACACAAGGAATTTGTCTTGGTGCATACTCTCTCAGTGTACATAAAAGAAAAGATGGTCAGCTAGAAATAGATAGAGCTCTAGTACATACAAGTAATACATTAAAAATCTTACCTTAAACCATGCTCTCCAGCATAGGTTTGTGGAATACAGGGCATCAAAATTTGACTGATTATTATTTTGTTAAGCATAGGGCTCCAAAAATCAGGACCACCGTGGCAGCCAATGTTATATCATTTCTTTTCTACTATCTAGTGGTCTTCCAAATTTTTACTATTCACATCTGGTAACCTTAATTTTTGTAACTCTTTTATAGTACAAGAGCATTTATAAAATTATGGAGATTGTGGCTCTAGAACTAGAAAGCTGCTTGTTGCCGTTAAAAAGTATGTGTTATGATAATTGCTTCTCTCCCTCATACAGGTACACAGAGACATATTTGTCCTCATAAAGTAATTGTATTTCTCAGGTTAATAAAGTACTATTATTTATCTGTCTGATAGCCCTTACAAAGCATGCAGAAGAGATTTTTCATAGAACATTCATATCTCATTAACTATTACATTAATACATCTTCTCCTAAGAAAGTTTCACTAGAAGCAATAGCATTTCCTAAGGCAGTACTCTCAGCCTTGCATACTGGCTGGAGAATTCTGAGAGTTGAAGTCCATACATCTTAAAAGTTGCCAAGGTTGAGAAACACTGCTTGAAAAATTAGAGGTATCTTTGCCTGTTAAAATAAACAGAGGTTTAGCATCATCACCCAAAGCTATGGGTGGATAGGTAGGGAAAGGTCCAGAAGATTGTGATCTTCAGCACAGATATGCTAGAAGAAAAGATCTCACCTGTGAGATCCAGTTCCATGATAGGCAGAGTTGCAGTCCCAGGCATTTCCCCTGGTTCACGATGATCTTTTCTTCAGCTAGGTCACTGATGGTAAATCTTTTGAGCTCCCCAAAAATTTGGGAAATGCCTAACTTGATTTTGCTGTTGTGTCTCACACACATACCAACAAACAAAAGAGAAATAATCAGTCGTTGTCCCCAAATCTAGGCCATCCTGAACAATGCCATTCATCAACAGGTATTGGTGAATATTGGCATGTCACTCAAAATGTCATGGCATGTCACCTTTGACACCTATGTCAAAGATTCACCATCACTGAGCTAGATAGTTAGAAGAAAAATCACATAAAGGGACAGTAAACCATGTTAGTCTTGCTCTCTCTAAGGTCATGATTTGTTGCCCCCCAAAAAAGCAATCACTGCTTTAGAATCTATGTTTTCCTTGATCAGTGCCAGCATGAAAAATCACTAACATTTAATTCAGTGTCAGCAGAAAAGCTAGCAATGATTTGGAAACAATATGCTTCTCATATTTTATCATTCATGAAGCATTTTAATTTGAAAAATGCTTTGCAGTCCTCATTTGTTCAATTTTGCGATGTTCATTGCACATGTTCATTCCAACGCAGCTGAAACCAAAGGCAAGAAAAGGTTAGGCAGCATTCATCAGTAAAAAGTTAATAAATAGTTGGCAGTATAACAATACTCTCAAAATCTTAATGCTGGAATCATATCACCCTTTCTTAACGCAGCTAATTATAACATCATGAAATCATTGCTGTTGCTGTTTTACAAAAGGAAACTTGAGATGCACAAAGATCTGAATCAGATGTTAATCTTTGATATATAGATGAAAGACTAGGGCTGACTAAGCACTATTGTTTCACTGGGTTCCTATCCATTCTCACTCAAAACTGGCCCAGGAAAACTGTTTCAAAGGAATTCAGAGTAACGATGCATTTGGAAAATACTTTGTAAAGCCACTGACTATGAATAAGGACAGACTTGCAGCTTCATTATTGGGAAATTCGAGTCAATAAACAGCACTGCAATCAGCAGAAACATAAAGAAAATAATTAACGGATAAGTGAACTCAAGTGTGCTGAATGTTAAACAGTTGAAATAGTTAAGCAAATTCCCTAGGTGTTGAAGGTAGGCAATTCCCATTCTCCCAACCTTTTTCATTCATACAAAGCAGCCAACAGAAAAACTGGACACTATTCAGAAATTTCTGATACAATCTTGATACAAAAACAGTTCACCAACAGAATCACAATGTTCTTTTTAATCATGGGATGTGGGGAACATTGGATTGCTTGCTCTTTTAAGAGGGATGAAATATGGCATTCCATATCCAATTACTTTACACCAATCATGGAAAGCGGGTGTAGTGGAATTCCCTCTGAAAAACAAAACCCAAGAGAAATGGGGCAGACATCACAGAAATACAGTATATGGCTCTTGTTAGAAATAGATGGCAGTTTCATTCAGGAGTTGCCTGGTTGGTGGGAACATGCTTTTGATAAAATGTGTTAATCTGAAAAAGCACTACCAAACTCCCAACTGCAGGCTAGCAGAAACTATAACAGGGGTGTCAAACTTGATTTCATTGAGGGCCGCATCAGAGTTGTGTTTGACCTTGGGAGGGGTGGCTGGGGGTCATGGCCAGTTCAATGTCACTTGTATCGGGGGGCGCCTGTGGTGGCCTGAGCACTCTGCTAGTGAAAACGGGTTCCCAAGCTCCATTTTTGGCTGAGACAGCTTCCTGCAACCCTCTGCCAGCAAAATCAGAGCTCAGGAGCCTCACAAGCTCTGTTTTTGGCTGCAACGGCCTCCTGCAACTCTCTGCCAGCGAAAACACCACCCATAACCCTCTGCAAGCTCTGTTTTTGCTGGCAGAGGCATCGCAGGCTGATCTTTCGCTGTTTCCAGGGCAGCCCCATGGGCCAGATCTAAGCACCCTGTGGGCCAGATCCGGCCTGCGGGCCTTAAGTTTGACACCCCTGAACTATAGTGATGATGTGAAAATCTCTGCACTCCACTTTAGATCAAATTCTGAAACTCAGACAAGAAGTCTAAATCAAACCTACTAACTAACAATTTAAACACTTGCCCGGTCATGTAAAGCAAAATAGTACTATAGAATATTATTTCTACCAACTTCTCTATTTTCCAGGATAACTACATAATTCCTATTTAAATTGCTGCCAGTGACTATCTAGCCCAGATTAATTTCTATGCTTGTACAAAACACATCTCTTTAGTATATTTTCTTTTAGCAAGTAAACAACAGGATATTTTAAGAAACATCAGTCTGCAACCTTCCCCAGCTTTACAATTTTCTTGATAGATTATATTTATAAATGGACTATGAGAAAATTAAACACTGGATGAGTCATCAGTCTTTCCCCCCACACACACTTCTTTAGCAAGCTATGTAACATTAAAAGGAGTAAAATAAAGTAAAAAAGAAATCTGTGCAATGTGTGCATTTAGATGTGCAGCCTTATTTAAAATAAACACAGAAAAATGTTCAAAAGAGTATTATTTTAAACATAACTTGTAGTTTGCCGGTTGATTGCTTCCAACTGGTATCCTCCACTGTCCTAAAAACTTTTTCTCTCTCGAAGCTCAATTTTGGAGGAAAGGAAAAGATGCTAGACTGAGGAGAAGACTTCCAAATAAAGCATTTATTTTGCTTCACAAAACATATCGCTACCGTATTTTTCGGAGTATAAGACACATCGGAATATGAGATCCACTTTAGTTTTGGGGGAGGAAAATAAGAAAAAAGCTGACTGGGGGTGGATCTGCTTCCTGGAATACCCCCAATCAGCTGTTCCCAGAGGTGAATTTTAGCAGCAGGTTCCATGGTTATGAGCTCTGTGCCTT
>JANHFM010003455.1:51365-64576 GCA_032468115.1 Grayia smithii | reverse complement strand
AGAGGGCTCTCTGAGAAATGGCACATTAAACCAACCAACTTCTCTGCTGCCAATAATGCCACCTGATAGTGCCCCATCCATTATTGCTTCTAGACCTACATAAAGGCAACAGGAAATTCTAACATGAGCCTCCTCTGATCTTATTTTTTGTGAGAATCTAACAATTAAACCCAGAATTAGAATCAATTAATATACAACTAGTTTAATTCTATGTGGCAGAGAAAGGCAATTTGATTTGCCTCTTTAAAGCCCCATTTTAAATGTGAAGGATAAAACAGAGCTGTTTCTGAAGGTGGATGCTATCAAGCAAAAATAGTAAGTTCAGAAGAAGACAGTAACAGCAAGTTCTTCCCCAGAGCTTATCCAAAAATGGCTTTGTTTCCACTCCCAAATCACAAATACAACTAAGGTTAATTATAAGGCATCGAGGCAAGATTAAGGATGGTTTTTTCCTGCAACAAACCAAGATAAAACAGCACGTCAAAGGCAACTAGCAAGGTCACCCCAAAGTTCTTGCAGAATGTGTTATGTACCTCAATATGGTTCAGATTATACATTTTTCATAGAGAGAAGTGGGACAATTTTTCAGGGATCAAAAACAGTTCTCAGGTACTTTGAGAATCACTGTCCCAGTTGTCCTTCAGAATACCTAACTTACTAAAGGAACAAATAATAATCTTTTAAAAACTTTTTTTAAAAACCTTATTTTCTCAGTTTCTACTTTCATATCCCAGATAAAATAAAGTTTCCTTTCTAATCTTTTTCAATAGTATCTCTAAGACAGAGGATAATTCTGGCCCATCTTTTGTTCCAGAAAATGTTATTTATAGATGTATCCGACAACTTGATGCATTCAGGGGACTGCAAGGTGGAGGGGAGTGTTGCAATATTTCTTATTATACTTCTAGAAGAAAACCCATCTGTAGAAGGGAAATGTCATTTAATTTCACTGCATAAGATTTATATCCTTCTTAAGAACACACAGGCACACACCTCCCCCGCTGCTTTTCCAATGCAAGATAAAAGTTACAACAAAGCTTTTTTTTAAGGTTGGTGTGCTGTAAGCCACCCACCTAGTGTTGTTTGAAACAAGATAGGTGACAAATAAATGTAATAAATAATAAATAAAGAATGTAATCATTAAAAATGAGCCAAAACTATATATGAATCAAACAATTTCAGGAATAGAAGTATTTTAAAAGTTTTGGAAAACGGCACATTCTACTGGGTGAACCTTGGAAGAAGCAATTCTAACACTGTAGAAAAGCTTTTTAGCTTGCAGCCTTGGTTTTTCAAAAACAAAAAAAAGTCAACAAAGGAACTTATAACAGGATACAATACTGTTGTACCAATCAATGATTTAGAGCTAATGCTATCAATTGCCTATAAAAGAGCATAAGAGTAAAAAAGAAATCTGCTGGATCAAAAGACAGGCTTGAGCCAGCATTTTGTGCTCTACAATAATTAACCAGATACTTCTGGGAATCCCACATGTAAGAGAACTGATCACAATAGCAATTTTGTTCCTCTTTTTATGTATCTAAGAAGCAATCAAATGTTTCACTTAGCTGCTAAATTCATGATTATTGTTACTAAATGGAGGATGCTGGCTACAGAAGATGCATGAAAGCTGTCTGTCTCTCCCATGTCACTTCACTATCCCCTGCTCTGTGAACACTTTCCAAATTATTAGCATCAATTATCTTTTTTCATCATCCTAATGATTCCCGCAGGTACAGGGTCAAACATAAAGATAACATTAAATATATCATTTTTGACTATCAGCTTAGGCTGCTAATTGCAAGAGTGAGGTATTGTCCCATTCAGACATAACTGGAAATAACTGGAAACATGGAATTAGTAATGTCGTCTCTGATCCACCTGTTCTCCTATTGTATTCTCATATAGCGAGTATCTTCCACAAGCCTATATGCACACCCAAATTTATTTTCCTTATAATCCTTGGAATAGGGTAGAGTAAGCACAACATCTGGAAAGCAGGTTCTTAAACATAACCATCAAATCATTATGATGTATTTCTGGCATTCCCATTGTTGCAAGATCTGGGGCTCCATCAGGAAACTGGTCTAAAGATCCCCACAATGAAAAATTCATAAGTGCTTTTAGTATCCAACTCAGAATGTCACACATCTCACAAAATATCTAATGTAAGTAATATTTTTTAAAAGAACTCCCATTTCTATATAAAGTACAAAAATGCCTTTATTTGTTTCTTCCATATCTTTCCATTCCATCTTAAAAGCATATTTAAAATAGCTCTTATAAAATGTTATCACAATTAGTTAAAACGATTTTTGGATGGCTAATAAAACTGAAAGCAATCAAAGATTTCATATACTCAGTTCTATAATATATCAACCAACTATTACCCATTGCTAATATATTTATTTGTGTGTGTGTGTGTGTGTGTGTGTGTTTGTGAGACATCTTATATATGGTTCCTCCGTTCTGTTACACTGTTCCAGTAAACTTACAATCAGTTGGTACAAACAAAGGGCATTCAATTCACATATTTTCCCAATTAAAAGAAAAGATGCAGCCACAGAAAAAAAATACCAGGTTAAGTATCTGAGGATTTATGAAAATCTCAAATGCTGGAAGAACCATATTTTCACATCTGTTTGCTTTTAAATGTGTTCTTATGGGTTGCCATAAGGCAAAATAAAGCAAGACGAGGAGAAGGCCAACTCTTTTTTTATAGGAAAACCCTGTATATTTTATGATTACCTTTCTTTTCACTTTCCAGTTATTCAACTTTGCTAATGTCTTTGGTGGTGATTATCTTAAATTCAAAGTCACAATGCAACTATACTATCAAGAAAGCCATATTATTTGTTGGTAAAGATTATTCAGAGAAGGAATGGGAAAATTCCCATATATCAATTATAAGTATATGTTGATTAAAAGGTCACATATTTCATGTACTGGTAATTAACAATGTCATGCTGTATAAACTGTACAATCATGTATAAAGTTCTCCACATTTGATGTAATCATTGGTGTATGCTGAATAGAAAATAATGGGAGGTAACTTTGCTGTGAACAATATATATATATTGAACATGATATATACACAATATAGATACAATATATATAAAATACACAACATGTATTTTGTACATGTATACATACATGCATACATACACGTTTCCCCAATCTATAGATTTGTACTTCACTTCTTGAAAAGGAAAATTATTTTGAAAGTAAAACATTTCCTGGGAAATCACTGTTAACTACCCAACAATTTGTCAGTTTTATCACAATAGAGCTTGGCCAACTTCACAAAAGGAAAGAGTTTGTTTCTCTTCAGGAAAGAGTTTGTTTCTCGGTGGCCATAAACGTTGTAAAACAGCTGTATATTCTAGTGGCAATTCATAGAAGAGATCTCTTGGCAAAGATAGAAGTTGCAGACAACCAATATTTTCAGTTTTTCCTTATCCTTGACAAAAATTCTTAGGCCTATTACCTGCTACCATCTTGGAAGCATGAGAGTCAATCAAAAAGGCTGTTACTGTAGCCTCAAAATAAATTTATAACTGCAATAAGCCATTGTAACTACGTTGCTCATGCTGCCTTTTTCAGTGCTAATCCCAAACTATGGACACATTCAGACATTCCTGAACAGCAGTGATTAACTCAAGAGATAATTCTTCAGTTGTAAAACTACTTTTATGCTGTCCACACTGCCAATTCAGTAGGTAGCAAATGGCAGCTCCCTATTGTGCGGTCACACTTACTGAGTTTAAGTATTTTTATGCTGAAACTGCTACTCAAGAGTAAGTGGGGTGAAACAGGAGTGTCTGCAAGGAAAGTCATAAAAGGTCAAAATGGCAGCCAACAGCAGGCAAAGTCACATCTCTTTTTACATGCAAATTGCATAAAGGGAATGGGCTTTAATCGAGTGGCCATAGCTATCATCTTTGCATTTTGACTGCCTTGCAGATGCCCATTGTGTGAATGTACCCACAGAGGCAGGCAAATTCTGAAGGATTATTTAAAAAGCAATTCTTACAATCGTCACAAGTGTTCCGTTTAAGACAATTGATTTCTGTGTACGTAGTGTTAATCTGCAAATTACAAAAACACTGAGCAAATTCTGTTCTCAAAAGAAAATGGGTCAACTCATATATTTTTATATTTGTGATGTGTACTTATAATATACAAGTAAATAAGTATCCATGTAGCTGACTCTGAAGAATATGGTGTTGATAATCCATGTGAAGCTGGGAACAATTCATTGTAATATTAACAGTTCTGATGTTTGATTGAAAATTGTCTGCCAGAGATCAGTATGTAAGTTTTTCTAGTGTGCATGTTCTCTCTTTGGCTATGAATGGCATTGTGGAAGAATGGCAGCTCTCCTATCAGTTGCTACCTTATTGGAAATGCATTATTTTATATTTTGAAGAATGAGGATCATTCATATATGTACATTCATGGAGAGGGAAGGTCAAAGGTCAGGCATTTAGCATCATGGCCTTGCGTGGCTTTCCTATGGTTCACAAGGATTGATAATTGTAAGTTTCATCATCATTACTGATAGGAGGGATGAAGGAAACCATAACAATTCAGTATGTAGATGCCTTGCCCTGCACCAATCAAGAGGAACAAATAAACTAAAGTTGCACAATTGCATCTCTAGCCCTGAGGCCGCAAATGTAAAGTTGATAATAAAATCCACCCAAATCAGCAACCCAGTTTTCATTTAATAATCCTGATTAAGTGACCAACAAGCACATGCCCAATGCTATGTGGAATTAAGCCTGTTCTGCTTTTCCCCATGGGAGAAATAAAAACAAAATTCAAATATCCTTTCCTTAAAAGTGATGCAGAGGTACATGGAGATCTGTAAGTGCTACTACAGTCTTACACTGAGGTATTGGGACCTTGGCTGTAATCCAAATCAGTTTACTATACATTTTTTGCTGCTGCAGCTCCCATGGCTGAAGAGGCTAGCAGTTGCTCTATTTAAGAAATGGCATGCCCTTCCTTTTAACTATTAAAACACTTGAAAAGGAATGACTAACAATATGCAAGGTTCTCAAACATGCTAACATGATTTCTTTCACTCTGGCCAGTTTACTTTTCAGTTTAATACTTAATCCACAAGGCTATCGACTAACATCTTAAATGGTCAAGCAGGCAGCATTTTTATAGAGGCCTATTGTCATTTTGATTATACAATATAGACACTTGTACATTATATGTGTTTTTTTTCTTTCCGTAGCACCTGGTTTACCCAAATATGGGAGGGAGCATACTGCTTCCCTTTGTACATTACATATATATATATATATATATATATATATACATACATACATACATACACATATGTATGTATGTATATATGTATATATGCAATAACACGGGTTATAGTAAATAGTTTTCAATACAGACTTCAATTTTATTTTGAATGCTTTTGAGTCAATCTTGACTACATGGACAGGCCATTCCAAGGGATGGGAGACAATGATTGTCCAAAGTAACTCAGATAGCTTCCTAGCTTGATAGAGGATAAAGATAAAGAAGAAGCTAGATCTCCCTTCTCCTGGTGCAATACCTGAACCATTATGCCCTTCCAGCTCTCTAGACTTCAGTGTACTCTTATTTATAATAAATAAATATATTTCTGTTTTCAATTAAACTAATCATATCAAGAAACATCAGAACTCTACTTGGATAGGTCACTGATAAATTATATATACATACATATATATATATATATATATAGAAATTAGTGGGTAATATATAGTGGGTATTGAATAAGGTAGCAAACGCTACATAAAAGGTTTGACAGTTCCTAGTAAGATGTCTAAAAAGCCACAACAGTCATCCTATTTTTCAGTTACTTAATTTCTGATGCAAATGCATTCAACTTTTGAAGTTGAAGTGAAGCTATAAGAGAATCTTTATCCCACTTCCATTTTACAAACCAGGATCCAAACAGGGATCTCTTTCCTCCAGAAACTTAACCTAGTAAGGAATTATTATTTTTCCCCCAGATTGGGGTGTAATTGAGATTTTATTTTTGGTCTCTGAAGGCTGCATGAGGCAAAATCCAATGATATGATGACATCACTGAAGGGATGAAAATTTTTTCATGCAGGTTGGATTGGATTCTGCATGAAAAAATTAGGCCCACCCATTTATTTCTTTTGAAAGGATAGAAGGGAGCTTAATAGTTCAAAATAAATACATGACACGATGCAAGGCTTAAAAAAACTCTTTTGATCTTCTTTCTAGCACCCCATCCCAAAACTCGCACTCCAGATCTATTTGTACTGGGAAATTTCAGTAGTGTATTCTGGGAATTCACTAGGAGTCAAAGTCTGGGTACTGAATAGCTGCTTGTCTCCTAAGGACTAGCTTAGTCCACAGGTGAGCAATTTAGAGCCTTTCAACTGATTTTAAGAAATTGTCAGAAAAGCATCAGTTTAGAGTTCTAGCAAGACAAATATATTCTGGCCTGAGTGGAAAGAAAGAGCATGAAAGAGAATATAGAAAACTAGAAGAGAAGGATTAAGGAGAAAACAGGATGAAAGAGAAAAAGGGGGAGATTATCCTATCTCATCTTTGATTCTCTTCCCTACTCCTTACCCTGGCAGATTACCCACAAAAGAATATTACCTACACCCGAAACAAAAAATTCAACCACTGGTTAAGGGGATTTAAATTAGACCAGAGTTTCTCAACCTCAACAACTTTAAGAAGTGTGGGATTGCTGTCTGGCTGGGGAATTCTGGGAGTTGAAGTCAATGCATGTTCAAGTTGCCATGGCTGAGAAACTCTGGACTAGAAGAATGATGCAAAGGATTGTTATGCCCCACTTCAGAGGTCATTATTTAGACTGAGAACCTCTAGATAGTTGGAACTTTTCTTTATGGCAGCCATGAAGTTCTTCAGCACCATCTGCAGTTTCTCTCATACTAAATTGGACTGCCCTTCATTATTGGGAAGATGATAAAGATAAGCTAATGCTCAAGGATAGTAAACTGTGTGGCGCTACTAGCTAGAAGACTCAGTAAGCAAAGATATGCATTTATTAGTTTATTACAGTTTCAAGGTAGATGTTGATAGAGCTTCTCAATCATCCAGGTCATGGTTGTCCCACAGGTGCTATTTCCAAAAGGCAACTGGACTTTCTTGGGTGTTTTTTCTTCAAAAACACTTTGCTTCTTTCATAAGCGAAACCTTTCAAAGAAAAAAACCCAGAAACTCCAGTTGCCTTTTGGGAAAAAAGGTACCCTTGGGACAGTTTCAAAGCAGGAAAAATCACAGGTTGAATTTGAACTATACCTTATTAGCTTTGTAAAGTCGGGGAACATCGAGAACTTGTTCACAGTATTAATTTTATTTTCTAATACATTGTGGCATTTGTTTTTTTAAGACTTTTTTCCTTCAGTAAAGTTAACTCTGATGTAATCTGTTCAAAATGGGAATGTGCAACATTTTAGGCTCAGGTATTTTATTTCTGAGCAGAGCCATAATTTCTTATTTAAAATATAATAAAAGGAACTTTATAAGAATTCATTGTAGTAATGTGTTAGAGTACCTAATCCACCAAAGCATTATACCGTGCTTTATTTTAAACTGGATTAAGGGACTACTAAATACTATAATGTATAAAGTGTATTTTCTAAGTTTTAATGTTTGTGTTTTGTGACTACAAATGCCCAATCTGGTTAGTCTTTAAAAAAAAGTAAATCTATCATAATAATACTGTATATGTCAAGAAGCTGGACATTAAATGAATCTGATGTTTGCATAGCATTGTTGTTATATCATGTGATTTTAAAATAGTTAGCAATTTTTGTAGCCATGGGAACTACATGAAGATGAATTCCTAGTACTATGTACGATCATCTCTATGTGTCCACCAGAACCCAACAGCAGTGTGACAGATCAGTGAAAAAAAAAGAAAGTTGGCTTAAAGAAAAAGGCAAAATGGGTTTATAATCACTGTGCATTTTGTTAACAAGTGGATTCAAATAATTTTATTTTTACCAAAACTGATAATCTTTATTCCAGTGTAAATGCAATTGCTGATTTAAACAGAAACAAATCAATATGTATATTATTTAGATGGTTTATATCATCTTTGTCTAATACATTATAATGAAATATGTTGCAAGGTGTGTCATACCAATGTGCAAAAATAAATGACTTTTTCCTGCATGCTTGCCTGAAGTATGTTGTGATTTGAATTGCCTTTTGCAAAACAAACAGACCAACAAAAAGTTGTATGTTACTACATAACCCAGAAATGCTTGGACATTGTTTCATCCTATTACATGTGTATTTGATGCTGTGTTATGTCAAGTTTCAGACTAGTTGTCTACCATTTGTATATGTTGTCAGATACCTTTTATCTTGTTAATCTGTATTGTGTAAACTTCTCATTGCTTGAAACAGTCAGAGCTGTATAATTCATTGTTTTCAACTTGTTTCCTAATCTTAACACCTTTCCTAGCACCAAAATACAGATATCTGTAACTTCTTCATTCATTCTGTCTCCTCCTATATGTTTCAAAAGCAGACATTTATACAAAAGAGAAATGGACAAACTTCTAGTGCAGTGATGGCGAACTTTTTAGGAACCGAGTGCTCAAACTGCAATCCAAAACTCACTTATCACAAAGTGCCAATGTGGCAATTTAACCTGAATAATGAGGTTTTGTGAGGAATTTCAGTCACTCTTTCACAACCTCACTTCTCCCTGGTGGCACTGGATTTCTTTAACAGCCCAACTCAGGAATGATGGGAATGTAGTACAGTAGCCTCTGGAGGGGCATCACATCCTTATTCCTTCCTTCCTTCTTTCCCCCCCTCCTTTGATTTCACAACCAAGGCGGAATCCTGTTGCTGCACAAAGACACTTCACTTCTGCACTAAGTCTCCACCCATCACCACGACAGGACAACAGCTCTTTCATCCCTCTGCCATGACAGAATGACAAGGGAGCTGCAGCAGAGCGATGAAAGAGCTGCATGGGTCGTATTGCGGCTCTGCATCGTAATGGGCTTCAGGAGGAGGACAGGACCCCACCTCCCCCATTGTGAAGCGCGCAAGTGAAAAAGTTCACTCAATCAATTCCATCGTCGCAAAATCTTTTTTTTTTTCATGAGACATTTGAATTGATTGAGTGAAATGCAATGGAGAAACGCAATTGGAGCTGAGCTGGGCCGATGGCGTGTGTGCCCAGAGAAAGCTCTGCGTGCCACATCTGGCACGCATGCCATAGGTTCGCCATCACAGTTCTAGTGCATTCAATGAAATTCTGAAACGTTGTGTCTTCACAATGTGTCAGCCTGATCCCCATTCACAAAACGTGCTCAAAATTGCAAAAATATTTGGCATGCTGCTATAGTCAACATGCTTCTGTTCCATATCAATATCTCATCTCATTCTCAGCTTCTCTCATTTATCACCGTAATCTTATTAAGGAACTAAACAATAATAGTTATTAAAGGATAATACAAAATTATATAGTCTGGCATCATTCATCAGAAAAGCTTGCCAATATTTCCAGACTATAACTCCATCTATTTTACTTCCAGACAGAAAGGCAAAAACATAGGCTTCACCTGGGAATAATATGCATGATAGTCTGGTAAACACTGGCTTCCATGTGACCCCTCCATCTTTCCTCTTGAGTTTTAAATCATAACTTCAGTGCATGAAAACATTTGAATGGCCACTGACTCAGATGCAGATTCAGCATTCTTAATTGAATATGTTCATGATCCAGGTTGGACCAAGACATTTTTTTCTATCTGTCACAGAACAGCACTGACATATCCTTTCCTCTTCTTGGCAAGTTGCTGCATTATACCTGTGGCAAGGCACATTATTTTATCTCCTAGGTGGTAAATTCAACAGACATCTGTTAAAAAAGTAACACAAGAACACATTAACCTAGAAATATCATGGTGACTTTGAAGCCAAAGACCTTGATAGCTGCTAGCCTGATAGGGAGGAAATAAAGACAGAGAAATGTGTGTGTCTAGCTTCCAGGGAAGAAATGGTGAACTGAAGAAAGTTCAGCTGAAAGTGAAGCTGATGACCATGGTAATTGGTGAATTGAAGAGATAGCAAGATCAGTTCTTAGTAATTCATCTCTGGACAAGGAGAACATTTGAGATTGCTCACAAATACTCCAGACAGTTACTCTTTATGATGCAGTCACCAGACAGTGGTCTCTGGCAGGTTTAGAGCTTTTGGAGACAAGGAAACAAACATCTTGCCAAAACTGTAGTCAGTACTTTCAAGAAGAGTATTTGCTCACATACCTTCTTTTTCTAATTCTTTTGGCAATTGCCCGTTAATGGCGTTTCAGCTATTAGGAACCTCTGGATTGACCAGTTTTACAGCACCAGGTAAGTTTCCTTCTATCCTTAGTGAAATAAGTTTTAACTACAAGTTTAAGGGCTTAAAACCAATTATTTTGAAATAAACAGCCAACATTCCAGAACTTTGATTCTGCAAAATTATAAACAGATTAAGTGTCCAGATCAATATGAAATAAGAGTTTGGAATTAATTATAAGAATCATTCTCCTGGGAAAATGTTTTTGTTTTGAATTCTCTTTTTAAAAATAATATAATAGGATGTGACTTAAATTTGGCTTGCTAATACAGAATGGTCAAAATATTTGAACAGTGGACATATTGAAGGATATTTTTGAATAATGGACCCAGAAGTTAATTTTATGTGGCTGCTTCTATAGTATCTATAGTGTCTGCCTTTATAGATAAACTGTGTTTAAAAGATGCTATGGAAGAGGAACAGGTTTTACAAATAAGACTGAGACAAATAAGTTTAAAAGTGGATTTTGAAAAGACCAGGTAAAAGAATGATATGGAAAAAGATGCTACACTGGACATACAAATGAAACTGGCTGATGTCTTATGACTTATGACTACATTTGGAACCAGAACTACTGTTGGTAAGCAACATGATTGTTAAGTGAGTCACACACAATTTTATTTATTATTTATTATTTATTATTTATTAATTATTAAGGCTATGTGGCCTTAAGAGAATCCAGCTTTGTCCATTGATTTTGATTGCTGGAAGCTCCCTGGGAAGATCACAAATCATGATCATGTGACACTGAAACTGTCATAAATACATGTCAATTGCCAAGCACCTGAATTTTGATCACATAACCAATGGTCATAAGTGCAAGGATGTAAGTAACTTTTTTTCAGCATCATCATAATTTCAAATGGTTTTTTTTCTTGAAGGAACAAAAGATCAAGAGTATTAAAAGTTCAGGAAAGAAATATACAATTGATTTATTGGATCAAAGTTAAAACAAGTGTTATTATCTCTAGTAAGCCTTAATGGATTTTTGCTGATCAAGACAGAATGAGAGGGCTTTAAGGATTTGTTTATACATACCCAGAAAAAGAAATCATTTCTTGGAATTTAAGAGAAGGTGATAAATCACTAAAATTGCTCACACTTGTCATGAAGGAAGCGGGAAATCATTTCTTTATATTTTTCTTCTCTTTTTCTTTACTATAATCTTATTTTTCTTCCTTTTCTATTTTTGCTTTCTGTGTATTCTTTTTTCTTTTTGTTCTATTTTTAGTTTTAACTATTTTTATTGTACTTTTTTTAAATAAAATTGCTATTTAAAAAAAAATTTGTACTCTCATGATCTCTCTGGTCCTCTCTTTCTCTCTCTTCCACTGAAAATAATGGGAGGAGCATAATTTAGATCAGCCAGGTCTCTAGTATAAATGTGCTAAGACCACAGAAATGAACTAAAGATTTAAGGTTTCTTGAGATCTTCTTAAAAGCTGAAGAACCTCCTACCAACCTCTTGGAAGCTCACCTTAGGGACTTTCTGAAGTCAGAATTGCCCAAGCATAGGAAGTACCAGCTACAAAGGCTGGCAGAGGCTGGTTCATAAATATTCCTATCTTTGGGAACGGCACATAAGAAAAAGTGAGCATGAACTAGGCTTATAATCAGTAAACTTCCAGCTGCCTTCGCAATCATGGCTACTATTTCCCTGTCATCAGGGTAAAACCACTAACTTATGGGGCTACCACTTGACCAAATCAACTGTAACCCTTGATACACAATCATTTGGAAGGGCTCCACAGCAAAGGGGAATATTATGAGGAGGGGCATTTCATCTGCAGATAGTCACATATTATTACAGATTTACTGTCCTATTATACAAACTGAGGGTTATTAACTTCAGCCCCATGCTACAATACACATAGCATAAATGTTTCAGCAGCAAAATAACCTTCTTATCATAGATGTCAAAATATATGCCTTCATCAGTTTTCCCCCATTAGTTTAGTGACTGCCACTCCAGTGACTCGGTGGGATAAAAACGGTGATAATTTGTTGTAACCATGGAAACGGTTACACTGAAAAGTAAATTCCTTAAGAAATGATATATAACTGAATGTAACTCCCCCTTTATAGATCCATTCTGGATGCAGGAAATTCTTATTTAAAAAAAGGTTGTGCATAAGGATTTTAGTGAGACAATTATAGAAGCATTCTCAAATCAAAACTTTATTATGATTTTAGACCAGAATAAGTTATGTATCTTCAAATAAAATTAGTAAAGTCATTCAGCATTGTTGTAGATCAAAAACATCACTGATCATTCACCACCACTGTATGGCTTCCAGTTATATAGCTGGCAAACTCTACCGATGCGAGTATTCACACAAAAATATTCTTCTCTCTCTCTCTCTCTCTCTCTCACACACACACACACATTGCTCTTACATATTTATAGTATTTTCCGAACATGCTTACCAAATCAAGTAAAGTCTTAGCAGTGTGTGCCATGTGTGTAATAAGTGAAGCTTAACAAATCTGGGATAATGTTTTGGTCTTAAGAGTTTGGGCCCATTTGGTTAGCTTATTATCTGAACCTCAAAAATAAGTTGAGTAACCAGCTATAGCATATAATGTTAAAGTAAGCCCTTGTGCATAATATCACAACCCCATTCAATAGCACAATAACACAATAACCCTATCCACAGTGGTGGACAGGAGCAGCTCTGTAATTGCTACTGTCCCCTGATCAGCTGTCTTCTACAAACTTCATTGTGCACTCAAAAATGGAACATTTCTGACTTCCGGGTGGAGCCGCGCCGGAGACAGCTGATAGCTGTCAGCGCGCCGTCCCGTTATCGGAGAAATCGGCTTTT
>JANHFM010003455.1:39459-51265 GCA_032468115.1 Grayia smithii | reverse complement strand
ATCAAGCTATGCTGAAAACGAAAATGAAAGTAAAGCAGGCTGTTTGCTGCAACGAAGCAAAATTGCTGGGAGGCAGAGGCAGATTTCTTTTTCTTGTTTTCCTCACCAAAAAAGGCAGGTACATCTTATAGTCTGGAGCATCTTGTACTCCAAAAAATATAGTACTATATATTTTTTTCCAATGTTAATTTAAAAAAAAAACAAATTGGAAATTGTTCTGTAAATATACAGAATTGTTTGATTTATGCCACAAAAATGGAGTGGATTCTTAAAATCGCCCAACAACCATTTTATTCAGAATGATCTGTTTCTAATCTGGTCCTTTCAATGATTCATCATTACTATAATAAAATCTATCCACTTTGCTACTGGTTTTCTTTTTCACTTTCTTTCCCACTATGCCAGCATTATGGAGTTTTCAACAGAGTTGGGTTTTCACAAAATGTGTTCAAAATATGACAATATTAACCCAGTGATTTGAGCCTACAGTAAGGACTGTCAGTTGATTTGTTTAATGATTCATATGTTTGTTTTCTTGGCTATCAAAGGCATTGTAAGGATTCTCCTCCAACAACAAAGCTCAAGTTGTCAATACTCTTGCTAGTCACCTGGTGCCAACCTGCCCAATGCTTTCTTGGCAGACCTCACAATCCTTTCAGCCTGCCCATTACTGGCCAGATGGAAAGGTGCTGTGAGGGCATGGTGGATGCCCAGTTCTGCCAGGAAACCTTCAAACTGGGTGGCAGTAAATTGCGGCCCATTGTCTGACACTAGGACGTCTGGCAGCCCATGGGTGGCAAGTGGGTGGAGTACCTTGATCACAGCATCAGCCATGGTGGTGCCCATCAAGATGATCTCCAGCCACTTGGAGTATGCATTGACCACTACTAGGAAAGTTTGTCTGTGGAATGGGCCCATGAAGTCTATGTGGACCCTTGACCAGGGAGCTCTAGGGTGATCCCACTCCTGGATGGGAGCCCTGGGAGGGGTAGGCCGTGACTCCTGGCAATGCTGACACTTGGCTACCCATTCCTGTATGTCCTGGTCAATGTTGGGCCACCATACAAAACTCTGAGTGTGGGCTTTCAGCCAGACAATCCCCAGATATCCCTCATGCAATGCCTTAAGGATAGAATGCCTGAGGCTAGGCAGAATGATTACCCAGTCTCCCCACAGTAGACAACCCTCTTGAGAAGAGATCTCATTCTGCTTAGTCGCAAACCACTTAAACTCCATGCCCACCAGGCACTTTGGCCATCCCCTCCACACCCAGTTCAAAAGCTTTTTGAACATCACGTCTTTGGCCGAGTGCTTTGCCACATTGGCAGAAGTCACCAAACCATAGTCCAGGCAGTCAATGTGCAGGACGGGGATGCCAGGGGTTGGATTGTCCAGCAAGTCCAGCAAGGGGCATCAGTTGAGGGCATCGGCATGCCCCAAGGTCTTGCCCGGGTGGTGCAGCAGCTGGTAGCTGTATGCTGACAAGAAGATGGCTCACCTCATAAAATGAAGTGACAAAGCCACAGGTGTGGGGTGGTCACCCACCAATAGTCCCAAAAGAGGCTTGTGGTTTGTAACCAATTCAAAATCCCTCCCCAACAAGTATTCGTGAAACCGTTTGACCCCGGCAACCGCAGCCAGCACTTCTCTGTCCAGCTGGCTATAGTTTCTTTCTGCACTGGATAGCGTCCTGGAAAAGTAAGCAATTGGGGCCACGGGGCCATTTGGGAGTCAGTGGCTGAGCAAGCCCCCACACCAAAAGGCGACCTGTCGCAAACCAGTACCAATGGCAACATGTCATTGTACTGGATTAAAAACCTGTCAGCAGAAAGGAGTCACTTTACTGCTGAGAATGTGGCATCCTCTTTGTGCCCCCAGACCCAAAGGCTTTTCTTGGCCAGCAGTTTATAGAGCAGTTCGGCAATCATTGCTTTATTTTTCAGGAACATGCTGTAGAAATTGAGCAAGCTGAGCCATCTGGTTCTTTGGGGTGGGGGCATCCTGAATTGCCCTGACTTTGTTTTGGGTTGGATGTATACTCCCCATTTATCCTGTAATCCAGGAATTCCACTTCAGGGACTCCAATTTGATATTTGCTGTCTTTGACACAGAGCCCCACAGACCTAAATTTTGACAGCACTTCCCTTAAGCGGGACTGAAGTTGCTGTTCATCACTTGCAGAAATTAAAACATCATCGAAGTATGGCACTATCCCGGGAATTTTCTGCAACAGACATTCCATCACACTCTGGAAAAGTCCCAATGCTAACCCCAAATTGTAAATGGTGACATTTGAAGGCCCCTCTGTGTGTTACGATAGTCTGAGCCTCTGCAGTAGCACCATCTATAGGCAACTGCTGGTACACCTGCGCAAGGTCTAACTTGGCAAATATTCTCCCCGGCCCAAGGGAATGCAAAAGATGCTGAACTACGGGGACTGGATATGCGCTCTACTGAAGTGCTTTGTTGATTGTGCACTTATAGCCAGAACAGATGTGCACAAAGCACATCAACTGGGGTGATAATTGGGGTTTCCCACTTGGCATGGTCCACCAGCTCAAGGACACCCTGCTGAATAAATTTATCCAATTTCCTGTCTATCCTGGGTTTTAGGGCAAAGGGAACCCTCCAGGGCTTCACCCTGATGGGTGCTACACTGGGGTGAAGGCTAAACAATATTGCCGTGCCCACATATTTGCTGAGTTCTGGGTCAAGCACATTCTGAAACTCCTGAATCAGGTCATCGGCCCATGAGCTGGCAATGGCATTGATTCTGGTCACCCCTAGTCCAAGGAACTTGAACCAGTCCAAACCGCGGAGCGTTGGCAGGTTTCCTTTGACCACCATCAACATCAGGTCACCCTGGAATTTGTTGAACCACACTTTGAAGGTTCTGCAGCCAAGCACAGGGATTTGGTTATTCTGGTAATGGCTGAGTCACAGATGTTGGTGAGTCAGTTGTTGTTTTCTTATTGTTGGGACTGCCGCTTTCAAGGCCTGCCAGGAGATGATGGTCACCAATGACCGGTGTCAATTTCCATGTCACAGGGGGCTCCTTCGATGTAGACTGTGACATGCAGCTTTTTCTGGCCTGTCCGATTCTTTTTGGTGGTTTATTTCTGGTGCCCTCGTGTTTTATTTCCATGCCTGTTTTTCCAAGCTTCCCACTTAGTTGATTTTGGGGCCAATGCCGGGGAGGCTTTGGGACCTCTCTGCTGTTTGTAGGCAGGTTTGCCCTACACACTTGTGCCAAATAGCCCTTCCGGTCACATCTTCTGCAGATGGCATCATGGTACCAGCATGATGCCCATAGTTGTTGATCCCCACAACTGGCAGATGGTTGCTGTTTTTTCTCCGGCTCTACAGGTCTCTGTCTCTCAGTCTGATAGACCTCGTCCTTGCTGCATTCAGAGTCGTCCTCTTGGTTTTGGCCCTTATGTACAGTGGCAGTCACTTTCACTGCTACCAGGGCTGTGGTGAGCTTTTGGAGCAATTCGCTGCTCTGTTGGATGATTCTGTGGCTCTAGCCTTGTCCAATGCCATCTGCAGTGTCATGTTGGTCTTGGCCAAGAGTCTTCTTTGCAGCCATAGGTCTTTTACTCCCAAATAAGCTGGTCCAGCATAATGTCATCTAAGTCCCTAAATTCACAATGGGCGGTGGCCTTTCGCAATGCTGCGATGTATTGGTTTATCGATTCATTGTCTTGTTGCATGCGATGGCTGAACTCATAACGCCTCACTATTTTAGAGGGTGATGGAGCATAGTGGATTTGAAGCGAGTTCTGCAGCACCTACCATGGTACGGACTGTACCAGTGTTGATTCAGACAAGGATTCCGCTGTGTCAAAGACATCATGTCCACAGTGGCTCAGGAACACCACTCTCTTCCTGTTGTCTGATAACCCAAGGAGGTCGTTTGCTTCCACGAAGCACTCAAATCTGGGCATATAAGTGCCCCATTTCTCCTTTGCTGGGTCAAATGGTGCAGGCGGATGGTACGCAGACATGCTGGCCACAATTCTGTGCATTTGAATTTGACGTGCAAGATGGCCGCCATTCACGTCTGCTGCCTGGCTGGATTGTTTTGTTGTCAGCTCTTTTTGTCTCAGTGCTCCTTCAGGATCCCATTCTCATCACCACTGTTCAGTAGGTCAATTGAAGAGACTGGCCTCAGACAACAGCTCTTTATTTGGCAACTATGCACAATCCAGCAGCTTGCCTCTCTGGTAGCTGGCCCTTTTATAGAAAGCTTTCAAGGATCTCAGCCAAACACCTTTAAGCATTTTCCCACTCAAACAGCGGACCAGAGGGAAGACTTGGCTGCAGTATCTAACATGAACAAAACTCTTCATTGGTGATAGGAAGGGCATCTGGCCAGTAAACAATCTGCTAGCTCCATTCAGTTGACCAGACTCCACCCACAGGGAATATAGGGTCATTAAATGATGATGATGATTTAATTATGGATTATAGAGAAGAGATGGTAAACCTGTGCCCCTTCAAGAACTTTGGGCTCTGTTAATTGGCATTGCTGATAGTTATATAGCAGCCAAAAAAGGCTGATTAGTGTTTTCTCTTTCTGAATCATCTTATTTCTGGATGGATATTTCAAATTATTTCATTCACTGTAAAACCACAGCCAGTTGTTCTTTCTCCTAAAGCTTCTATCATGGAAATAAGAAAAATACTGACGATGCATTTCCAGCTATTATTACTTCAACCATTGAGCAAGACTCTGTTTTTTATTTACATGACTTATGTAAAAACTAATACAGAATATTTTAAGAAATGTACATCTAAAAATGTAAATAATGCTGTCATGTGCTATGGTTAAATTGCTACAATATTTATTATGTGGTACAAATAAATGGATTTCCCATGAATGAAAGTAAATATACTGTTGCAGGATCCAATCTGAGTCAGTCACCGGGACCAAAGATTTAGTCTTCCAAGTATTGTGATAGAGACAAGTTCCCTGAAGATGGGCTCCAGCACAAGTCTGAAAACTCAGAAGACTAAACCTCTGGTCTCAGTGACTGACCCAGATTGGATCCTGCAAATGGATTTCCTCTGATTGTTCTGTTTGAATACCATAGTTTTCCAGATTCTGGAAGTTGAGGACTAACATTACATTCTTGCATTCACAGCTCACAAAACTAAGTGCTAAATAATTATTAGAATTTTAGCTAACTGCAATAATTATGACACTATTATTGTGAGGGTTTTCTGAATCTTTCTTCTCTGTCACTGCCTGTGGCCTGAATCATCCCTCCCTCAGACATTTATACAGCTCCTAATAGTCCATCAATAATCTGACTTTTGCCCCAGACCTTAATTTAGGGTGGGTGGAAAAACTTATATAGATTTTTGTCTGTGGAATTGGATGGCTATCTATTCAAATTCATTTCAATTGAAATGTATATTCCATCATATTTCTAGATAATTCTATTCTATTATTACGCTTATTCTACCTTAGATTCACCCCTTTTTTTCTGAGTAGAAGGGAACACTTCCAAGCAATGAATGCATTCTAGTCATCTATCACTTTTATTTTCCAAAGTCTCTCTTAAATGAGGTCCTAGTGCAGTGATGGCTAACCTTTTCTGGACTGAGTGCCCAAAGCGTGCACATGCCTGAACCCCCAAAATGCAATGCACACACAACCGCTGCAGATGCGCCCTACCCCCCCACACATGCATATGTGATCCCTGCATGCATCCTGCCCCCCCACGCATGCGCATGTGATCCCCATGCATGCGCCCCTTCCCCTGCACATGCACGGCAGAGACCCAAAGACCAGCTGGATAGTGGGGGTGCGCATGCATGCGCAGCAGAGCTGAACTGGCCAATGGCTCTCATGTCATCAGAGAGGGTGCTGCATGCCACCTCTGGAACATGTGCCATAGGTTCGCCATCACAGACTTAGTGGATTGTTATAGCGTTATCAGATCTGACTTACAACAATTTATATAATCACTAAATAACATCATACAACATCTATAACCTTTCGTGACAACTAGTAGTTGTCTCCAAAACTTTACAGACCAGATCTAAGAGCCCTACATTCTTGGAATTAAGTTTCCTAGAAGCTGGCACTTGCATTGCATCATGTCTTTTCCCAGTTTGTATTCTGAAGATGAACAAAAAAAAATCAGATGGAGCAAGAATATAACAGGCGTCAAGAAAGATATCCACAACCTCTTGTGGTGTTCCATGATTTGATTTTTCTCATTGCTGTAAGACATCAGCAACATTATATCTTTTGTACATCCCTGTTAATTTTCATAGCAGAGAATAGAAAAAGTCTATTCCCTTATTCCAGGGTGAAATCCAGCAGTTTCTAACAGGTTCTAGAGAACTGGTAGCGGAAATTTTGAGTACTTGAGAGAACCGGCAAATACCACCTCTGGCTGGCCCCAGAGTGGGGTGGGAATGGAGATTTTGCAGTATCTTCCTCCTGCCACACCCACCAAGCCACGCCCACAGAACTGGTAAGGAAATTTTTTGGATTTCATCCCTGCCTTATTCTTTTTGTAGGAAAACCATACCCACATTTTATACATGACAAGGCAACACAAATAATTGTTTTAATAGTACCTTTGCAGAAAACAAACTTGTGGATATAGACTTTCATTTTTTTTCTAATTATCTTAGAAATAGCAGTGTTATTGAATGTTGTGTTCTTAGTTTTCTTTTTAGTTTCCCACTGCTTCTTACATTCATGAGTGTTATATACTTCTAACAGTACTTGAAACACTGATTATTCTGAATATGATAATATAAAATGATATATTGTCAACAAAGTATAAACAAGTCATTATTCCTGCAGAGACACTTAAACTTAAAATTGCCCCTTATTTTCTATCCAGTACAAATTTTAATGCAAAAAGAGTAATATTCAGGATTCTATCCTTTTTTGCAACACTAGAAATGCCTTTTACTGTTTTCAGTGACCACACTCTAATGTAAAGGATTTAATCCAACAATATAACATTCTACCGCTTCTCTGCATCTAGAAAAGTTTTTTATTTTACCCTCTAAAAAGTTTTGCCCAGCAGTAAGTTTTGTACACCTATCAGTTAAAATTGCTTATTTTGGTGCCTTATGCTTTTTCTACCCCTCCCTCCACCAAATGTGTTGGGTTGAGGTTATGGATATCAATTGGTTGTTGACAATTACCACTGTGAATGTATGTACCCATACCATAAACACAGCAGGATATCACACCAATTAATTTCATATTTGGTGAGCAAAATTGTTTCAGACAGCAGATTGTAATGATAGTGATGGGCAAAGAAAGGAACAAGAGTTTCCAGATATGGAAAATGTGAGTTTACCTAATAGTGTTATTTATTATATTAGAATAAGTGTAGCCTTCATTTTTGCTTTTTACTGAAGCTGCGAGTGCAAGGTAAGAGAAGACCAAACCTTGATATGCTTCATTCAATAATGTTTCTATATAACATTCAGAGCCTAATACTCTTTTCATTTATTCCTTTGAATACATGAGGATCCAAAGTCCCTGCCATATTATGTGAATTTCTATTTGCATAATTGTTTTTCACATCATACTTTAGTTACAGATTATAATTAGTACTTATATTACAATGTCTACTAAACCTGCTCTCTTTAAATCTAGATTATATATGTCTTTCTTGATTTATCCGTCTTTGGCTGCATTTGATTCATTACTAGCTTTTCTGCTTCCTGCATCAGTGCTTTTAAAAAAATGAACAAATATATTCTCATCCGTCTGTAGCTGCCAGATTCAATAGGTACAGTTATATACATTCCATTACTTTGTACATTATTCCACATAGCTGTTAAATATTACAAAATCAGAAAAAAGGAAACCTAGTTCAGCATCCAGCTTAGCTAAATACACAGGCATTCCAACTAAGCCCTTGAAAAAATCCTGACTAAATAAATCCATTATTTTCTCATTGTTCCACATTAAAACCTTTAAATAAAATATTGAATTTCTTCTAACTGTTTAGTGAGGATTGGAGTTCAAAAGAATTTTGAAACATTTCCACCCATCTATCCCATAAAACTGAATCAAGCCTATTTGACTGAAATAATATACTTTTTTATTTGGCAGCCAGATAAAACATCTGAAAGTTTGCTTTCTGACCAGATTTTCCTTCTGATAAAATGTGTACTATTTCCAACTGTATGTATATAATATATACTGATCTCAAACATATCTGCTGCTTTGAATAGGAATTTATTTTAAAGCTGTTTGTTGTTTTCATTCATTAACTCTGTTTTAATTCTGAATTAAAGAGTTTACAAAGTTATAAATGCAGGATTCCCTGGGTTTATTTAAAGCCGTTTATCAGCATGAGGTTACTTTTAACCAGGTTCAAACTATTTAAGTTACCAATTCTATTGTTTGATGGTTGCAAATGTATGGTGTGCCTGTCTGCACTATTATTAATCTTGTCATCGTTCCTATCACCCATCTCCTCCCACTTATGACTGTATGACTGTAGCCTTAAGATTTATACTGACTCTTTCCTAATATGATTTGATTGTTTATTTGTACCCTATGACTATTATTAAGTGTTGTACCTTATGATTCTTGATAAATGTATCTTTTCTTTTATGTACACTGAGAGCATATGCACCAAGACAAATTCCTTGTATGTCCAATCACACTTGGCCAATAAAATTCTATTCTATTCTATTTTAGAATTAAGTGATCATTAAAATTCATGGAAGAATTTATTTTCATTCATTGCTCGGGATTATAGTTTAAACTGGTTTGAAAACTTTTGCTCCACAAAAGGTTTTTTCTTGTTATTGTTATTTTAATTAGGAAGCATACAGGCATGGCGTGAATTTACTAAATCTACAAAGGAAGAAGTTGGCTTGTTACATAACTGGAACATTAAAAGTATGGAATCTAATAGGAAACCTTGTCTTTTGTTTTTAGATGTTAAGTGATATGATAAAATGTATAGACTAATAATTCACTATTATTTCAGGAAGAATAATCCAGGATGTTCAAAAACTTGTAAATGAGAATCCCAGATGTTGGCTGCATACAACTGCTGTCTGGAGAAGTCTTTATGATCAGTCCACAAAGCAACTAAACTTGTGCCAAGAATATCCAGATTCCAAAAAACAGAAATTGAAAGAAGAAAACCATATTGAAAATGAAAAGCAAAAAATGCAAATAATATTAGAGACAGATACTATTAAAAATCCAACTGAAGATCAGCAAAAATGTGATACACACAATGTTTGTAAAAACATTTTATTGCCTCAGGGCAGACTTTTTGTAGAAAACACTCCTGAACTTATTCAAGACAAAACTATTGTTTGCAATAGTTATTTTAGTTTCAGAGTATCATGTCGCTGTAGTGGAATACTTGCAAAATTATTTACTGCACAGGTATGTAAAATATTCATTTGAAAGCTCGGGAGCTACTAAGCTTCATGAAAATGAAAGGTAATATGCAGGGAACAAATTGATGTATCAAAAATCTGAATAAATCTCTTACAGTTCTATAGGCCAAAAAGTATCCATGATATGCTGTATTTTCCAGATTTATTCTTTTTAAACATGCTAATTCACAATGTTTATTTCCTCTCTGCAATTATATCTGTAGCAAATCTTTCAGCTACTGTTATATTTAGGAGAATATTTAATTGCACAATGGAAATGGCTGCCAACTCAAAGTACATACAGTTTACAGGGATTTTTCTTCATAGACCAAGTGGCTGTGGATACTGGCATCCCGTGCCCAGGAGGTTCCATCTCTTGATGGGGGGTGAGGTTCTGTCCCCATCAGAAAGGGTCTGCAACTTGGGGGTCCTGGATTCACGGCTTACCCTGGAAGATCATTTAACGGCCGTGACCAGGGGGGCTTTCGCACAGGTTCGCTGGTGCGCCAGTTGCGCCCTTTCCTGGACCGAGATGCCCTATGCACTGTCACTCATGCCTTCGTCACCTCTAGACTGGACTACTGCAACGCTCTCTACATGGGGCTGCCCTTGAAGAGCTCCCAGAGGCTTCAACTGGTGCAACATGCGGCTGCGCAGGTGGTGATGGGAGTATCTTGGTACTCCCATGTTACACTGCTTCTGTGTGAGCTGCACTGTTGCCGGTTGTCCACCGTGTGCAATTCAAGGTGCTGGTATTAACCTATAAAGCCCTACATGGCTTAGGCCCAGGGTATTTGCAGGACCACCTGCTACCATTGGCATCCTCTCAACACCGGGTGCACTCCCACAGAGTTGGCCTCCTCAGGGTGTCATTGGCCAAGCAATGTCGGCTGGCGGCCCCCAGGAGGAGAGCCTTCTCTGTGGGTGCACCAGCCCTCTGGAACGAACTGCCCCCGGAGCTCCGAACAGCCCCCGACCTCCGCTCCTTCTGCCGCGACTTGAAGACATGGTTATTTCAAAGAGCGGGCCTGGACTGACTATCAATTTTATGTTGTTTTTATCAATGTTTTAAATTTTATATTGTTGTTTTGAACGCTTGATTTAATTGTTTAACTTTTTTATTGAATGTTTTTAGAATGTGAGCCACCCTGAGTCCCACGGGAGAAGGGCGGCATATAAATCCAATAAATAATAATAATAATAATAATAATAATAATAATAATAATAATATTCTATTGCATGGAAAAATACATTATTACATTCAAAATAACATTAAAAAACACCTTACTGACCACAGTTAGGACAGCAACTCTGTCACCAAGTGACACGATCATATAGTGAAACATGACTGTCACTTGCAACTGTAACTTCCTGCTGGTTTTCCCATTGATTACTTGTCTTGAAGCCAACTGTGAAGCATGCAAATGATAATCTTTACCATGGAATGCTGCAACAGTTGTAAATGTATGATAGTTGTCAAGCACCCAAATCAGGATCATATGACCATGGAGATGCTGCAATGGCCACAACTTTGAATTGTTTTAAATCTTATTAATTATTCTATAGTTATATTTAGTGAATGACATCAACATGGAAAAAATAGCACTGCTTGACGATGGAAACAAATGTGGACATTTTGTTCAAGCTAAGCAGTTGTAACTTTACTCTTCTATGCTGTCTTTTGGAATTCTCTTAATTGTCAAAAGGAGATGGAGGACAAATTTCAGTACTGTCATTTCCTTACGTGTGTGTGTGTGTGTGTGTGTGTGTGTGTGCATACACATACATAAAATATAAAAACTTGCTAGATGTTTTTCTCTGTTCTTAGAATTTTTTTAAAGCCATTTCATAATAAGACAGACTGAAATAATTGAACTTGGATGGCTTGATTTCAGTAAACATGCATAAGGTGGGGGTGTAAAATATGTCTTATGACTTCTATAATATTCAACCTAACTATTTTGCTGTTTTCTATTCTAAGAATCTACATACTATGTCACCTACCCAAATAATTCTCATGTCTGATTTGTGATTGTTTTTTCAGGAACTGGGGAAGATTATCGGAATAGCTCTTATGAAAAATTTTGGATGGAAAGCAGATCTTAGAAATCCTGATTTAGAGGTAATAATCCGACTTAAGTTGAATTGTTGGAAGCTTTGGGCTTTGCCTTCAGATATCAAATGGTCTCTGAAATATGACTGAAAGTTATTTTTTATGTGTATTCTTGTTAATAAAAATGAAATCTTATGTTACACTTGTAGAATTTAGCTTCTTTATATTTTGACATCTATAAGTTCCTGTGGAAACAATCAATAGCCTATCTGTAGTGGGAATGAGTTCCAACTTAGTTCCAACTAAGTGTTCAGCTTAGTTCCAGATGCCAGCAATTAGTGTTGGTTCGAATGTCACCAG
>JANHFM010003454.1:174740-191444 GCA_032468115.1 Grayia smithii | reverse complement strand
TCACTGTTTTAATTGATTTTATTGATGCTTAAATTTTAACTGTTATTTATACACTGTTGAATTCTCTTTTAAATTTTGTGTGTCTTTCATTGTTGTGAGTCGCCCTGAGTCCCTCAGGAGAAGGTCGGCATATAAATCTAATAAAAATCTTAATCCTTAACTTGGAGTCTTAACCAAACTGGCTCTTTCTTTCTTTCTTTCTTTCTTTCTTTCTTTCTTTCTTTCTTTCTTTCTTTCTTTCTCTCTCTTTCTTTCTTCCATCCTTCCCTCCCCCCCCCTTTCTCTCTGTAATGTTCTTTGGCATCTTATATTTTGACATCAAAGTTCCCCAACCTTTCTGGGTTGGCAGCCTGGATGGGGGGCAGGCACCTTTATATGGCCACAAGCCTGAGTGCAACGCTTGCAGTGACGGTAGCCCCCATGCAGCGCTCACAGCAACAGTAGCTTGATTGGGGATGTGCATACTTATCAGCCACTCATGCGGCCCAGTGGCCAACAGGCCGTGGCCAGATAGTCGGCCACAGCCCACAGGTTGGGGGACCCCTGTTCTACATCGTGTCATAAGCTTTAACACACCACTGTGTGGTGCATTTAGCCAAATTGCATGATCACATTTGCCTCAGAAGAAAAAACAATCTAGCGAATTCCAGTCATGCTTAGAATTTCCACACTAACAATTTAGCCATGGCTGTAGTGCTGTATCTCTAATGCAGACCAGCTTGTTTTCATCGTAGCAATGGCTGAATAATGCCATGATATCATTAGTATAGAAGTCTTCAGTATCTACAGTGCTTCTCTTCTAGAACGAGTACCTAGAACATTCTTCAGCGGGAGTTGTTGTAACCTCTAGGAAAGTAATGATAGATGTAGTTAGCAACTCTGTTACTCATCGGTTTATTCTTGGACTGAGATAATCAGGACAGCTCTCCAGAGCTACTTGCTTTGATATAACTGTTGATTATTTTTAGGGTTGCTATAGTCTCTTGAAAAGGGATGCAGTCGCTCAGTGGCTAAGACGCTGAGCTTGTCGATCAAAAGGTCGGAAGTTCAGCGATTCGAATCTCTAGTGCCGCGTAACGGGGTGAGCTCCCGTTACTTGTCCCAGTTTCTACCAACCTAGCAGTTCAAAAGCACCTAAAAAATGCAAGTAGAAAAACAGGGACCACCTTTGGTGGGAAGGTAACAGCGTTCTGTGTGCCTTTGGTATTTAGTCATGCTGACCACATGATCACAGAGGTGTCTTCAGACAGCATTGGCTCTTCAGCTTTGAAAAAGAGGTGAGCACCGCCCCCTAGAGTCAGGAACAATTAGCACATATGTGCGTGGGGAACTTTTACCTTGATCGTATGGGAAGACTACATTTCAATGCTAAGAGGTTTCCTTTGGCATAGCTCATACATGGTAACCTCTTAGTGATCAAGGGACAATGTAGTACGCAACTATACATGTGACTCTTGCCGCTGGTTATGGTGACTCTTAATCCTAAATTGGTTATTTAGAGATTGCAGCCACAAAAACTCAGATTCTCCAAAATGCTCCTCAGGAAGCAGAGCAGCAAGAGAGGGCCCCAGGGACCAGAGAGGAAGGGTTCTGTCCCTTCTGAAGCAAGACAGTGAAGTCTAAAGATAGCTCCCTTGTCCATGCTGCGGAGATCCTGAGCGAGCCAAGTATGGATGTCACTAAGAACAGCCTCTGGAACTCTGAAAGTGATGTCAGATTTCAACCACATCCTGAAAAACATCAACTGACTTATTCAAAAGTTCCACTCATTTTCTGTGCCAGATTCCATAGGTGTTTTTTCCCCCCTTCAACGTACTGTGTTTCTCTCTTTCTTTAATCAGCTGGGATTTTTTTTAATATACATTTTCCATCCAGCCAAAAATTCTCAACGCTGTTTTCTCACAAATGCTGCAGGATTTCCTTGCTACACAACATAAAGGGCAACAGAGATATCACTTACAAAGATATACGGCTGCCCTCCCTCTTCTAGATGTGAAGCGTGAGAGAATTTCCATGTACTCAAGTTTTCTGCGACCTTTGGCATTGTGTAAGTAAGTGCCTGGGGCCAGATTGCAAAATTACAGAATGAATACTCCCAGTCTCAGTTCTAGGTTTCATTCATTCCCTTCTTTGGGCATGTCCACATGGCTAACCACAGACCAGCGTCTCATGCAATCAGCCCTTCACTTCCCCCTTTTTCTTCTTGTTTGCTATATAATATCATTTCCAAATGTTAATATTCATAACATTAGACATCTAACACAAGCACATTTTAAAAAGGAGAAGGAAGACTGCAGATCGTTCACAATGCCTAGAAGCATTGAGAATCTATGGCTCTGCAGATTTGCCAAATTAAAATTCCAAGCAGAGTTAACCAGGATAGCCAGTGAAACTGTATTTGAACAACATCTGGAAGATGACTGGTTTCTTATGAGCGCATATAGGTACCAAGTTAAGATCATGCCACGACAAAGATGCTGCACTTATGAATTGGCATTCTAACAGGCAGGTGGAATTTCTAATAAAATAAATGATTTGGAAACTACTTGTGACAACAATGCTAAATATCGGGTTGTATACAAATACTAATACTGAACCCTGCTTTCCAATCACTTCTCAGTTCTGGCAAATTACAAACATAGGCAAAGTTTAGTGTGCTTCTTGCCTATAAATGAAATCTGTACACCGAGAGAGTATGCACCAAGACAAATTCCTTGTGTGTCCAATCACACTTGGCCAATAAAGAATTCTAAAAACTTTCCACAACTGATTTGCCCGATTTAGTCTTTCAAATCTAACAACTGTGCGGGGACCTTGCTCCTTCCTGAGCTTGGTTGTTTTCTTGCACATGTCTCATTACCCAAACTAGGTAACATCAGACTGATGATGTTACCTAGTTTGGATAATGAAATGTCAGCAAGAAAGCAACCAAGCAAGTTCAGAGAGCACCAAGGACCCCTTGTTTCAAACCTGAGCTACAAATATTCTCTTTTATTGGTCTAACAACTGGGTGTAAATCTGATTTTCTGCTTCATTTTATCTAGAGCAGAAAACAAATGGTGTCACCGTAAGCCAAATATGTCTCTCGCTAACACTTCAAATGTAAAGCTCTTTCCACTTCAAATTTCAGCAACTGATAAATGGGCAATAAATTGGTCTTACATATTAAGACCAGTTGGGTTAATTCATATAGCAACTTTATACCATGATGACTTTTTTTTCTTAAAAAAAAGAAAACATACACGGTGAAATACATGAATGTTCTTAATGTGAATGTCCTGGAAAAATAGAATAGCTGTTCTTTCCATCCCTACCTTATCTACTATGTGTTTAACTTATCAATCAAATCACCACGGGAGAAACAAACTTATAGAGCTTGTTGTACAAAATCCTTTGAAATTAATGCCAACTCTTTTAAATATCTGTCTTCAAATATATCTAGCCTGGATTTTTGAGGGCTGTTTTTTTCTTCTAATTTCCATGTAAAGCCCAATGCCCAGCCCAATGCTAGTTATTCTCTTGTAACCCCCTTGTAAAAAATTTTAAAGGTTTGCAAAAACAGATTTTCACTTACCAGTCTTTTCAGAGCAGTGATTTTGAAATCATTCATTATTTCATTATTTATTATTTGAATAATTCATTTTTTTTTCTGGTATACATACCAGAAACCCCAGGGAACATTTTTAGTATGTTTTCCCCACTGGAATAATTCTAAAATCAGTGCCGTGAAAGCAACCGATAAATGGAAACCTTTCTGTTAACAACTTAGCTAGCTTCCCTGGAATAAATGAGCTAACAATTCCAATGTCACATCAGATTCATATGTTCTGTAGAATAGAACACTTGAAAAAACCAGTCCCAGGGAAGAATATCTTGGCTTGAAACTGTCCATTGCTGTAGATTCACTGATGTTATTTTTAATGAAAAATGGGGAAGGAAAGCATTTGTAAGCAGCCTGCATGATTTCACAGGTTATCTTGTGGATATGTTATTCATGCTATTTTGGATGCCAATAGGATAACCACAGTGAGATTTGCAAGACAATATCTTGAATGATGATCTAGGACAATGATGACTAACCTTTTTGTCGTTGTGTGCCGAAAGCGCGTGCGTGTGCTGGCACCCATAATGCAATGCACATGCGACACCTGGCACCACGACCCCTATGCAACCCTCCCATGCTTCCCCCATGCATGCGTATGCAACCCCCCATACTCCCCCCGTGCATGCGTATGCAAACCAGGGGTGGGTTCTACCCACCTTCACTACCGGTTCTCTTTGTGCACGCGCGTGCACGCGAGTGCGAAATTTGCGTACGCGCACTAGCTTTGCGCACGTGCACGCGTAAACCGTGCTACCGCGCATGCGCAGAAACTTTAATTTCTGAAAAATCGCCAAAAAAGCGCTCTGTGCATGCGCAGAGAGCTAATTTCTGCGATTTTTTAAAAAAAAGGTGAGTTGGAGCGTGCGGGTGGGCCCGGTCCAGGATGCTGCAAACCGGTTCAGTGACATCACAGCATCACCGCTACCTATTCGCGCGAACTGGACCGAACCGGGGGCAACCCACCACTGATGCAAACCCCCTGTGCCCCATTTTGGGCCCAGAAAGCCTACTGCACCAACCTGGAAGCCAAAACATGATGGGCATCTACTTCTGGCCTTTGTTGGTGCACAATTCTGCCCCAAGACAAGGGCCTGCCATCGCTGCCAGGAAAGGCCCTGAAGCTGCGCTGCCTGGGTTACATGTGCGTTGCCACAGGGTGAGTGCAGGCATGGCTGGCTGGATGGCTGGATGGATGGATGGATGGATGGATGGATGGATGGATGGATGCTGCCCGGAGTGCGAGGCTGGCAGGAGGAAGAGGAGGTGGAGGAGCCGCCAGTGCAAATGGCCTTCCGCTGTAGCCTCAGATTACGTGATTCTGGCGCGCATGCAGCAATCAGGTGACCAGTTGATCTTCCCATTTATGGCACTGTTGCACATGTGAAGGCCAGATGATTGTTGTGCATGCATGCATGCCAGAACCCCGGAAGAGGAATGGGCAATGCTGCATGTGCCAGGCGACATGGCTCTGTGTGCCACTTTGGGCATGTGTGCCATAGGTTCGCCATCACGGATCTAGGATTTTGTTTGAGCTTTTGAGAGCTGAGAAAGCGCATGAGGTTCTCTGAAGGATGAACTCTGTTCAAAAGCTTCATCCATGTCTCTTTTGAAAATTTGGGGCAGCCAAATAGGAACTGGGTGTTTGGTTTCAGGACATGGTTAAGCTTCTTTGAGGAAGGCTGTTACTCTAAGCGCTTCTGAAAGATACAAGGGTTGGTTTGTTTTCATTGTCTATCTGAGTGTTATTTACACGGAATGAATGCTCAACTTTTTAGGCACTCCAAAGTGGCTAAATTTTACCCCCAATATTATTTAACATCTACCTGAAATCACCTGGAGAATTTATATATTTCATGATCTTCAACTGTATTTACCATCTTTAGCCAAGTTGGAAATGCTATATGTCTTGAATAAGGATCTGGAAATTTAAGGACCTGAGAAACAAGTTCACATTAAACCCTTTCAAGACAGACTTGCTGCTTGTGAATAAACATTGTTTATATTGTTTATATTGTTCTCAATGGGATTATACCAGTGATGGGTTGCTCCCGGTTCAGCCCGGTTCGCGCGATCTGGGAGCGGTGACGGTGTGACATCACCGAACCAATTCTCCGCAGCCGGGAGCTGGGCCCACTCACGCACCCATACTTATGGTTTTCTGCTCTGCGCATGCGCAGAGTGCTTTTTTCAAGGTTTTTTTCAAGTAGAATGGAAAATGCGCATGCGCCAAGCACGCATTTGGCGCACGCACAAGCAAAGCGAGCGCACGTGCACCAATCAGGCACAAAGTGCGTGCATGAAGAGAACCGGTAGTAAAGGTAAGTAGAACCCACCCCTGGATTATACTACCACAAAAGAGGTAGGTCCAGGGCTTGTGCCCTTCCTAGACTTCCACTGCAAGTAGACAGTATGGGTCAGGGAGGACCTTCACCCAGAAGTTGTGGTCCTAACTACACAAGGATATTTTGGCAATAGTAAGTCATGCCCTGATCACCCCACAATTAGATCTCTGCAACACCCCCAACCTGAAGCTGCTTTTGAAAAAGACTTGGAAGCTATCACTGGTCTAGAACAAAACAACTAGGCTGCTAGTTCTTCTTAGGTCATTGCATTGCATTGATTAGCAGTTGGCTTATAAGTGCTGTATAACATAGGAAAAATGTCACTCTGTAGCTGTAGCAGTTAAAAATTAAAAGCAGTTAAATGTGCTGTTCAGGACCTATAAAGCCTTCGGAAACAAAGTAGAGGCATAGTTATGGGACTATCTTTCTAAATGTGATTCTGTACATCCCATCATCAAAACAGGGTCAGTTAAGAAACCCCCTACCATAAGATCTATGAGATGTGACAAAATGCCAGACCTTTTGATAATAGCCTCTATACTCTGAAATATTCTGCTCCTAGAAGTATGATTCTCCTGTTTCTTTCGGAAAATCCTGAATGCTTTTATTCCAGTAGGCTTTCATATAATGATTGGGCAACTACATTTACTAAAAACTATTTTATATTGCATTATTTCTAATTTTGTTGATTCTGCACTATCCAATCTAGTGATTGTGATGATATTAGCATATAAAATAAACAAATCATTTTATTTGCCTAGGTTTATCACTGATGATACTTCATATCATACTTTACAGGTTGTGATGGATGAGGGACACCCAACAAGCTGAACTAAAGCCAAACACACTGCATTATGGCTTAAACCAGGTTATGGAGCCAGGCATTCTGTGCTCTGCTTCTTAGAAGTTATGCCCCTCTGAATTGTTTCTATCTGTACAGATAAATGTGTAAGTCTATATACTTCCACAAGAACATGTGAATTATGCATTTGCACAAATAAAGACCAAACATTACCTAAATTATCAGGCTGTTGTGAATCAACTTTAATTTTAAATGTTATTAACCATATTATATCAAGGTCTGTCAACAGTTCAAAACTGTGCATAATATCAAAATTAAATCCAGACTTATTCAACTGCGTGTGTGTATGTGTGTAGGTGTACACACACATGCATATACATGCGTGTGTTTCAATGTGAAGCACAAACATCTTCTGAAAAAGAAGATGAAGTTGTGGGTAAGAAATCCCTAGGAACTCTTGTCAATTTGAACCTTAAAAAAAAAAAGAGTTAAATACATGGGAAATCAATCAGAGGTGGGATTCACTTACCTTCCCTAACGCTTTGCAAATGTGAGCACATGCACCACTTCTGCGCATGCACACGGCCTTCTGCGCATGCGCAGTAGTCACACATTATGTCTGGGCGAGTGGGTGGAGCCTCCCACAGTCGCCGCTACTGGTTCACGCGATCTGGAGAGAACTGGCTGAATCTCACCATTGAAATCAATGTTTGATCAACACCCTCACCTGTACTGTTAGTGTCCAGGTCATCTTGCTTGCAAGTACAACATAGCAGAAATGTCACTCTGTAGCTGTAGTAATAACAGATAAAAGGCTAAAACGAGGGAAGATTTATTTCATTCCTCTTAGTTGACAACTGTAACTTAAAGAGTCTAGCCTCGTCTCCAACAAGCCACACTCTGACTGTGTTGCACCTTAATTCCCATAGTCCTCGACAGAGGCCATGTTAACTGGGAATTAAGAAACACATCCACTATATCTGGAAGCTGTAAAAATGAAAAAAACCAATTTAGGATATTTCCCCCTTTTTTTCCCCAAAGTGCACAAAAATACAGTACCACCACCCTTCCACTCCAAACCAGAAGGGTACATTTAAGAGATGTAAATAAGTTAGGAGTAATAGCAGCAAAATGCTGAGTCTGGTCATTTCTCCCAAGAGAGCAAGAACAGCTCTGTGGCTTTATCAGTGCTTGTAATTAACACCTGGCTCAAACATGTTTATTGGCAAAACAGAAGATGGGAGAGAATGGAAGACAAATCAACCTTGAAATTAATTGCCTCCAATTTCTATGGGCTCCTTTAACAATGGGCATTATAAAATACAATTTTCCAAAAAGAAGAAGAAATAACATACCGGTCTGCGACGCCATGTTTTATAAGAAGAAACATATTTAATCTCAAAATAATAGCTTTTCTCCAAGGAACGCTTGGAATAAGTCTTATTCAAATGCTTTGTATATTGTGGAAGCATTAGAAAGATGGTTTTAATGTATTTCTTTTATCATTATAGTGACCCGGACTTCGTAGAAAATGGATTTCCACATTAAATATGCACCATATATGTACTGACAAAAATTAATTTTCTAGGTTTTTATTTAGTTTAAGTAGACAATAAATATATTCATTTGCAAACTGAAGGCAATTGCCCTCTCTAATTCTAAAGACATGTTGTTATGTGGCATTATCAGAATGAGAAAATGATTAATAATACAAGCATCTAAAAGTGTATGCGTAGACTAGATGAAATAGAGATATAATTGATTTCACAATTCTGATTTAGGAACAAATCTGTGAAAGCATTCAGTTAGCATATTCAAAAATTGGTTTATATGAAAATCAGGTATGTTCACCATCATCATTTGGGATGGCATCCAGACAACATTAAAAAAAAAAAAGAAGTAGCATGCTCTTCAATTTCATATAAGGTCCCAAATCAAATTCTGCTGAATATTTTTAATTGAATTCTTCATTATGTAGGGGCTACAAGGATAAAGCTTTCATTTGGACTTTTGATGGAAGAGACTTCTGTTTTATTTTAGTACAAATGCAAAGGAAAACTAAAAGAAGAAAACTTTAAAAAAAGCAAAAGAGAGCAGGATACATCACTCAGTCCTGCACCTGGGACCTGTAAACTGTTTGTCCAGATAATGTTTGCAATTCTGAAGGCATCCTGTTTGTTCTACAGTACATTGTTTTCTGGAATGCTAAGCAGCTGCTCTTTTTCTAAATCTCTTTGTCTGGCTAGATTTTATTTTGATTTATACTCAGAAAAATTCTCATTTCTCTCTTCAGGGCTTACTATGGAATAAGGAGTTGAGGTAAGAAAGAACTGTGTTCAACTGAAATCTGAATTAAATAACAACGTTATTTACTGGTACTTTAAATCTTTGCATCTCTCGGTGCAGGAGGGGTGCAGGTACCACAACAGATAGAGGGAATATCAATGATAAAACCACCCTGCATTATAAAAATGTTACCAATACATAAATAATACGTATGTTGAAGTGACAGCATTAAAAGAATTTTCTCTTTTTATCCTTCCGAGTTTTTTTTTTCCTTTTCTTTTTGAAAAACAATTACTTCTCTTTAACTGCCTTTGAGAGCCAGTTTGGTGTAGTGGTGAAGGCATCAGGTTAGAAACCAGGGGGCTGTGAGTTCTAGTTCAACTTTGTTTACAAAGCCAGCTGGATGACCTTGGGCCAGTCACTTTCTCTCGGCCATGGGAAAGAGGCAATGGCAAATCACTTCTGAAAAACATTGCCAAGAAAACTGCAGGCTTATCTAGGAAGCCTCTGAGAATCAGACACGACTGAATGAAAGAAAGAAAGAAAAAGTTCCTCTAACCTGGATTCAAATAAAGAAGTTAAAAGAGGAGGACATCTTGGTGTCTTGGCCACAAGGGTCCTCAACCTCCTCTTCAACAATGGGCCTTCAACAATCTTGTCACTTAGGGAAGAGAGAAACCCTCTACACAACTAACTTGGCTACATGACTCCTTGATTCTCCATTACCTTCACTTTCCATTTTCTTTGGAGGAAGCAAAGAAAAGATACATTACGGGATGGCAGTTTGATCCCACAGATATCTATAGAATCAAATTACACAGCAGGTAATAACAGAAGAATTTCAGATGCTAAGCACTTGAATCTTAATTGGTCACATGCATCAGGGGTGGGTTTATTATTTATTTATTTATTTTATTTATATGTATTCTACTTACCTCCGCTACTGGTTCGCAACGGGAGCATGTGCGTGCGCAGATCGTCCATCATGATGTCCGGGCGGGTGGGCAGAGGCTCCCGCCGCCGTTACTACTGGTTCTCAAGAACCGGACCGAACCGGGAGCAACCCACCACTGACATGCATCCAGCAAAGCCCTCAAAGGCTGGAAATGTATTTCTGCTATTGATGTTCTGCAGAGCATCCACCTGGATAGGTGCCGCTCCTTAAATAAATCCTGTTACTGTAAGAACTCCATTCTCACTACGTAGCAAGGGGGGGAGGGGGGAAGCAGCACAGCATTTCTAAGGACTCTTCCTCCGAAAAGAATCTGGGAGACATAAGAACAAATTCAGCTGCTGAGTTAATTTGCTTTCGCCACTGCTAAAAAAAAAAAAAAGTTAGCTACAACTTTCAGTAACTATAAATGAATGACATACTTCAAAGTCGGGATGGGGACGAAGGCAGGTGCTGAAGGGAATTGTGTCCTGTGGGATTCCAGGTGCACTGAATAGCACAGAAACCAAAAATTAACAATGACTGAGAAAGTGGTTTCAAGCTGAACTACCAGAGTTCTATCTTGAAGCTTAGTTTGTGCTGATCTAAAGTGTTTTCTTCATTGGCAGAAAAGCAGATGCCGTGTGTCACTCATGCTCCCACTCAACCCACCCCCACTTTAAGGCCAATTAAAACAAACTTAAATCTTGCCAGCAGCTGTACTTTTTCCTCTCGTGTGTATTCCATCCCAAATGATTCTGAAGATAATTGTGGGACTTAGAAGTCTGGATCAGAATAAAGGTCTGGGAAAGTCCCCTTCTTGAATGAAAAGCTATTTGTGTCATATAAATTATCCCAAGGAAAAAAACAAGGGATATTCTCTAGGCCTAGCAAAGCAAGCTAGACTTTGAAGAATCCCCAGATTTGAATGAACTATCTGCAGAAGATGTATCAGGCAGATTTTGTACATTCAAGCAGGATGCATTACATTTCTTAAATTAGATCACCTACGTACCCATGATGCCCTTTTATTCATGTGACTTATTAACAGCTTGTCTCCTAACTCACCTGATTGTTTCCCCTCCACAGTTATTAAGAACAATCAGGAATGGGATTCAAAAATTTTAGCAACTGGTTCTCTGCGTGGCCATGGTGGGCGTGACCTAATCAGCCTCCTGCACCACAGGAGGGGGTGTTTTTGCCCTCCCCAGGCTCCAGAGGCTTTTCTCCAGCCTCTAGAAGGGTAAAATCGGCCTCCCCCAGGCTCCAGAGGCCCTCCAGAGGCTGGAAACATACCCATTTCCGGACTTCCGGGAGACCTGTTTTTCATTCTCCCAGAGCCTCCAAGCAGGCGCTACACTTACCTGGCTTCCAAAATGGGCCTTGTGGAGATGCCTGGAAGGGAAGGGGCGGGTCCTTGCAACTACCGGTTCAGTGAACCAGATTAAAATTAACATTAAGATTAAATTAACATCCAGTTCGCCCGAACCAGTCTGAACCAGCTGAATCCCACCCCTGAGAACAATGCTTTTTAAAAAAAACCTCTTCATGATCATACAGTCATTGATCAACAAGTACAATAAACATAATGTAATAGTAGTGGGGGTGGTGGTAATGGCAGCATTTTGCACCTGGAAATAATTGTGTAAAACTAAACTCAAACATCAGAGGCTCATTTTTGATACAGTGAATGAATCAAAAGCACGGCAGGTAAAAGAGGTGGTGGTAAGCAGTGTGGTATCTGATTAATAATTGAATGGAAGTTCACCAGAAAATACCAGGACTGTAGATTATGCTGGGAGGTTTAGCCATGTCTGTACTGGTGTGAAGAAAACTATATGCCCATGTGTTAACAGGAGTTCAGCTGTCCTTGGAAAACATTTTCCTTTTCTAAGGCATAATATGCTCTTGTGATCCTTGCAGTGTCTCTTGCCCTCTCTGCCATATTGTTGGAGAAAAGGAAAAGCCAAGATAAATGGATAACTCTGCAGTTACCATCAGCAGAGACTAAATGACACTAATAGCAAATAATATGCCCACAGATCAGTGGTGGGTTTTTCCCGGTTCGGTCCGGTTCGCGTGATCTGTTAGCGGTGATGTTGTGATGTCATCGAACCGGTTCTCCATGGCCCGGACCCGGACCCACCCGCGTGCCCGAATTTACTTTTACTTGGTAAAACTCCCGAAAATAGCGCTCTGCGCATGCACAGAGCACTTGTTTCGAGGTTTTTCCTGGAAAAAGCTTACATCGCATGTGTGGTAGCACACTTTAGGTGTGCACGGAAGTGAAGCGAGTGCGCACGCACAAATCGCACACGCACGCATGCCGGAAGAGAACCAGTAGTAAAGGTAAGTAGAACCCACCCCTGCCACAGATCCTGTAAAGCCAGAAATCTCTAGCTTGCCATGTACAGTTGGGTAGCTCTCAAAGGTGCAGTTTTTCTAAGAAGCTGGAGCTGCCTAAGCCATTATGTACCAAATATGTTCTGAGAAAGTAATCTCCACTGGATTTCCAACATGCAACAACTGCAAAAATCATCTCCAAGTCAAACCTGTGTCCTGATAACTACATAAATAGGTCAATAAGATTTTCTTGACAGTGATGTGGACCTGTTTGACTGCTTAGTTTTGCAATGTTTCTTTGACCTCCAGTCTAGACTATAATCATAGACATCCACAGCCCGCCAGAATGACAGAAAATATGTGGTAACTTTACCTCTTTTTGTACATGCTTCAAAAGTACATTAAGAGGGGAAAACTTTATTGTGACACACATTTCATCCCTTGCTTTCTTCCCCCGTCACAAATGGCCTGAGATTCCCTGGTGTTCTTCCTTCCAAATACTAACCAAACTTAGCCCTAGTGAGCTTTTTCAAGATCAGTCAAAATTGTTATTTACTGCTACCTGCCAGAATATTATAAATCAATGCACTGTGGAAAATAAATTATTCCAAATCCCTCTGAATAAGAGGCAGATGCTGCAAAAGGAAAACTTCAAGAGAGTGCTTTTTGATGGAGGAGAACTTTCAGCTGCAATCAACACTATACTAAACACCACTGATGAAATATATTGGGTAAGTGACTCATGGAAATAAATTATCCTTGACCACTCTCTGAGCTTCACCTCTAATGGGTATGAGTAAATGTCTGTATACTTCCTTCCTTACTCTTATTAAGATTCCTGTATGACCAAATACCCAATCTGTTTGTTAGCTGTTGTGCTGAGATCATTAGCAAGGTTAAGAAAAAAACCCCGGAGAGGGTCAATTACAAACACAAGTAGCAATGAGCTTCCAACCAGGAATATTTATGCCACAGCTGGGGAAAAGGAGGGGAGGTGTGATCAGACTGTCAAAAGCAGCATTGCGACAGAAGCCCCACACCTATTTATAACACACATATGTACAAAAGGTGTGGAGCTTGCACGACACTTTTTGTCATTTTAACAAAAGCAGCAAGATCTTGGAAACATTTTCTCTTGTCCAACTTATTTTCCAGGCCAAGCGACTTTGTACTAAACATAGTGGGAAATATGCATCTCTTTCTAGTTTAAAATTTATCAGACTTTAAATAAAAGAAATATATATATTTATATATTTATATATATATATATATATATATATATATGTTTTCTGAGGTTTTCGCGGGTGTTTGTATGTAGGTCTTTGGTCATTCGGGTTTTCTCCTGCTTAAAATTGGAATTGCCCAGATACTTTCAATTTTACAATTGGAGAAAACCCCAATTACCAAAGACCTATATATATACATACATACATAACACACACACACACACACACACACACACACACACACACACACACATATATATGCATCTGGCTAACTTTGTCTTCATTTTTACATAATGTTTCACTGGGCTAAAGGACATTGCCTATGGCTTGCAGTGCTTTCTCCAAAGTTGTGGTCAGGCAGAGACTGATGCTATAAATTGCCAATTTCATCATTAGCCACTATGGTGGTGTCATTGATGGCATGTTAGGCACCATGCCAACTTCTCTCTAGTTTGCATCATCGATAGATTGTCAAAAGGACAGCAACTCTATTGTTGCTCTAATCTAATAACCATATGCAGTTGGAAGGAATCCAAAATCAATACCAACCTATCCTAACTTATTATCCTGTACCAATAGAAGAGAATATTTGTAGCTCAGGGTTGGACTGTGAGATCCTTGGTGCTCTTTGAGCTTTGTTGTTTTCTTGCAGACATTTTATTATACAACTAAGTAAAATTATCATGCTAGAAGAGTGTGGGATTTATTCTCTGTTTATGTAGAAGTAGCTTGTTCTGTCAGTGTTGGTGGGAGTGGTCCTGATGATTCTTTGATTAGGGTTAGGGTTTTTAACTGTTTAATTGTTTATCTGGGTTGGTAGTTACTTGATTGGGGACCCCAATACTAGTACAACAAACCACCAACTCAAAAAAATCAAACGGTAAACAATATCATCCTGTTTCCAGAATGGTCAGAAGGAACTTATTCGAAAAGCTTTCAAAGATAAAATTGTGAACCATCTGTGAATATTTTAATTTCCTTGATGAAAATAATATGAGAAAAAATTTATTACCAAGTAAATGAACAGAAAGAAAACTAGTAGGTACTAAAATATACTAAAATATATTTTAACTGTTTTATCATAGTGTGCTACCTGATGGTTCCATAAAGTTCTTGATTCCTTTAGTACATATAATAATATAAACAGAGATGCCCAGGAAAGAAACGGCAAAGGTTAGAGCACAGTAATTATGGAATTTAATCTTAGGTAACATATTTATTCTGAAAAGTACTATAATTTATTTCTTCAAACATCATAATACATTATAAAAAGAAATTTGGAAAGGCAGAAGACAACCTATTGGAACTATTGTATTTCCCCCTTTCTACTATCATTATTCATCTGGTCCAGAGAGAAAGCTCTATGCAACTGATCATACCAACAAGCTGTCTCCTTCTTTCCTATACCTTTGCACCTGTGATTCCATGGGATAGGCAGTTCTATGCTTAATACCTTCATGGTCAGGAAATTTCTCCTTATTTTGAGTTTTGATCTCCCTCTATAAATCTTTCACCAATTGATTTTGTCTTACCTTCAAGGATTATAGAGAATAAATCCACACCCTTTTCCCTGTGACAAGCCTTCAAGTACTGGAAAATTGCATTAGTGTCTTCCTTTAGTCTTCTTTTCTTTAGGCTAAACATACCCACTCCCTTTAACACGTTTTCTTTGGATTTAGCCTTCAAGCTCCTCACCTTCTTTGATGGACTTCTCCGCAGTGTTTCTAGTTCTTCAGTATCCTTCTTTTATTGCAGCAGCCAGAACAGTATTCAAGTGTGGTTTGATCTGTGTATCATAAAATATCTTTTATTGATGCATTGGGTCTTTTAGTAGCTGTAGTAGATTGACTCAAGTTTACAATGTGGTCTACCAGGATACCCAGGGTGTTCAGCAACTAAAATCTGGTGGACCCTGCCATCTAATCCATCCCTGAAGTTGCCAGTAGAGAAGAATGGTGATGGAAAAAGTAAGATTGGGAGATGACAGGACAAGGAAAAAAATAATCAGTGAATCAAATAAATTGAAGCTATTTCTACTATTAGACAGTCAATGAGTGACTTAGGAGTGGGGTGAGCAAAATGACATAGTCATCTTCTATCCTCTTGAACGAATATTTCTCACAACTCCTATTTTCACTACCTCCAGTGAAAGAAGAGCAAATATTGATGGTGGGGGAACAACAAAATGTTTCTGTACCAAATTTATCTTATACATTTAGCCATAATCTGCATGTTTTAAAAAAGAAAAACAACATTTGTTAGAGAAGTACGATTCAGATTTGTTTTTATCTTGATGGCGTCACAAATATTCGGTTTTCATTCTGTGAATTTTCACACTGCTCCATGAAAAAAAATAACACGTACATTCACATTTATTTTCATATGCAGTGTTGCTCATGGTTTCTTTTTATGCATATTATGCCAATATTTGTGTATTTATGCAACTAACTTAAAAATACATTATTTTACACACAGCCTTGGAATTGATGAAATTGGTAGCAGATTTTGCCTGTTCTATGATAGAATCTGTTTTGGTAAGTTACATTATTTTACTTGAAACCCATGAGAGACTTTTTTTTTTTTAGCCTATTTTGTGATGGAGTATGGACCATTCTTCGGAATTAACTATAGCCACCCAGTAGCTTTGATATTCCTGGTGTTTCAAACAGAGGTGTCTGCAGAGCTGACAAATTATAGTAGCAACACTACCATCATAATGGACACCTAGCCCTTTGATTTATTGTCAAGTCATATGTAGAAAAGAGGGAGCTTGTATTGTAATAGTGAGATGCTGCTTTCATTATTTAGTTCTCCTTATCCCACCTCTAAAGGTTCCTCTGTTTCAAATAAACAGCAGACATGGCTGCATTGAAGCCAAGTATTCCACAGCATAACGTGGAATGTTATTTTGCTTCATGATTATGCTACAATTTGATGAAATGTTGAAAAACAGGACAGAATTTAGTATGCCTTAATATAAATCAATCAATCCATAAAATTTGCTAAGGAAAACATTTAGTCAGATCAGTCTTCTAGGGGAAATATTTATCCATGTCATCAAATACATGCACTGACACCCATGCACTCGTGTTAACACATATAGAATAGAATAGAATAGAATAGAATAGAATAGAATAGAATAGAATAGAATAGAATAGAATAGAATAGAA
>JANHFM010003454.1:95255-106879 GCA_032468115.1 Grayia smithii | reverse complement strand
GGTGGGAATGGAGATTTTGCAATATCCTTCCCCTGCCACCCCCACCAAGCCACCCCCACAGAACCGGTAGGGAAAAATTTTGGATTTCACCCCTGTCCTGTCCACATTTGCTCTGCCCACTTCCTAACATCTTTATCACAGCAATCCTCCAATAAGTATAACTTGCAGAAAATAGTTTACCCCTGTTTGAGAATCCTCAAAGTCTTTAGGTGCAGGCAGTCCTCGTTTAGTGACCACAATTAAGACTCGCAACACTATTCCTAAGCGAAGCAGTTGCTAAATGGAAACTCAGGCAACCACAGCTGTACTTTCCTTTTCCCCACTTCCCCACCCTTGGGAATGCTCATCCTGGCCTTTGGGATAATTAACCAGAAGGGAAATAATGTTTGTATTTACATTCATTGGAAAGGAAGGGATTATAAAACAGTAAGCAGGAATACAATTGGGAATACACCCGGCTGTTTGTGGAGCATGCTAGCAGCTGCTGGACCTAGTGCATTGCTTTTAATATGTATTCTCCATTGTGGGTCTACTTATTCTCTTGTAATCCCTTCCTCTCCAATCTCTCCCTTTGCAAAACAGGGAGAAGGAGGGAAAACAACCAGTTAAGCACAGGCAACACATATCATCTGTAATGGCAATCACATAATTCAGGGATAATACTGTCATAAGTTTGATCACTGAATGAGGGAATTAATATGCAAGGACTACCTGTGGTTGTGTTACATACAAAGGCAAAGCAACCTTTCTCAACCTGGGAATTTAGGAAATTTCAGTGCAACTCTTCTGGAAGACACCAGAAGTACAGAAGGTTGCCTGAAGAAGAGGCTTTTTGGCTCCGACATTCTCACTTCTTCACACTGTTTCAACCTTTTTGCTCCAAATCAAGATTTTTCTATCCACCTTGGCATTTTAAGACACTACTCTTAGCAAGAGATAACACTTAACCAAATCACCAGGAAACCTTAGGACTGCAGACAGGATTGGGAAATAAAAGATGGCAAACCACTTCAGTACTGTTGACAAAAAAATAGCATGAATGTGTTGTTAAATCTGCTTTGCTTATTCCAATAAATATTCCAATCTGCTTTGCTAACTGTCATTTTTCTTTGTCTTTAATTCTGTAGGTGTTATTTACGATATGGCTTTGTTGTACCTGTGTATGCATGTGTAGTGTGTGTGTGTGTGTGTGTGTGTGGCATAGCTCTGCTTTCACTGTTTTGATGGATGGTATAGATCAAACTTGAAGAAACAAGTAAATAGGGTATTTGTGAGTAGACAAAATATGCCAGGCTTGTACAAAAACATTTATCTGACCACATCATTTATAGTGTAAGACAAACTGCTTTTACAAAACAAACAACTGTTTTCAGAAGCTTTTACAAATTACTGGCTGTTTGAGGCAACCTAATTATAAATGGCAGTAACATTTCCTGGATTTAGATTTATTCTAATCTGGGCTGTTTTGTACATTAGACTTCACAACACAGTTTCCTGTATCTTCTATGGATGGATACTCGCAGGAGCAGGAGAATGTCAGAAGAAAGCCTTCTGGAAACCACAACTCACAATGCTAGTTGGATGGCCATATAAACCTTCTAAATAAATTATCCTAGGAAGCTTCTCAAGAAAATTAGACAAATCAGTGGCGCTAGGTCTCTTGGCTAGAGCTACCTTCCACCATTTGGAAGCAGGATAATTCTGAGTACAAGTTCCTAATATGGGTTAAACAAAACACTGCATTTATAGCCATGGTGGCACAGTGGTTAGAATGCAGTGCTGCAGGGCTAGCACTGCACTCTATGACTCTTTGCACTCACTCTAGGAGTTCAATTCTGAGCAGCTCAAGGTTGACTCAGCCTTCCATTCTTCTGAGGTCGTTAAAATGAGGACCCAGCTTGTTGGGGGCAATATGCTGACTCTGTAAACCTTTACATGCTTATGCTTTACAGAGAGGTCTGTATAGCATTGTGAAGCTGTATATAAGTCTACGTGCTATTGCTATGACTATGTTCAGTTTATAGGCTTCTCATAAACATTGGACTGGCCACCATGCAAGATAATATTATCAGAAATACAAAATGTGTTTCAACAGGAAAAAACATTGCAGACGTCAAGTGTGTGCATCAACCATTAAAATGGTCACACAAGGAGAAACTTCCCACAAGCATGTTAACAGATAAATCAACGGTTAATTCTTAATATACAAACCAGCTCTCCAGATGTTTCTGTTATAAAGTTTCAGGACTTTTTATTAAAAAAAAACAACTGGTAGCCATTTCTCCACCAAAAATACCTACAGAAGTCTAAGCTGGTGAATATAGAGATAGAGATAGAAATAGAGATAGATAGACATAGATAGATATAGATAAAGATATATTAAGGTACCAGTTTAAGGAGAAATAACACTCCTGTTTGCTTCAGTTTTTAAATCTCTGTTCACATTGGATGGAAGAACTAATAAAGCAAAAAATAATTCTATGACCCATACTGAGGACTTGGCAGAAGGGACAAAGGTGCAGAATTGCATGGAGAAACATACTGGAGTTTCACCAAAAAAGAAGCATAAAGTTTTCAAAATGGATAATCTAAAGTCCTACGTTTATTGACATGATTCCAAGGACAGGATTTTGAAAATGAAGCTAAGAAATTTAACTCAAGCCATAGCTCCAGCATGGCCTTCCTGAGTAGCTGGGTGTGAATAATTACCTCTTAAACTTGGCATCCAGGGATAATAAGTGACTCCTCCTCTCAGGAAGGAGCACTTGGCATGTTCAGAAAGTGTTTCATAAATAGTAATAGAAATCTAATCCTATGTAAATATTACAATCCCTTATCCAAATTTTGCATTACAAGAATGTTTTGGAAGGTGCCAAGACAGTTAGTCAGTACTTTTGGTAGCTGTTCATATGAAATAAACTTACTTTTATAATGGAATCCACACTGACATTCTATGAAGTTTGGGGGGGAACTAAAAATATTATAGTCAGTGATGACACTCTCAATGGGAATATACTTTAATCTCTTTATCCTCTTCGTCATCAAACCACTTGCAGGTCTGGTACGTCCAAGAACCTAATAATAAGCCTCTTGAGATGAGAAGAACAGTATTCTTTTTACCTTGCCTTAGGGCACTGAATTTCTTGCAATAGCAGGACCTCTGGTTATGAAAGATTGTAAAAGGTATCAAATGAAGTGAAGCAGACTCAATGCAAAGCTTTAAACTGGTGGGAAGGAGGGCGATTTGAAGTAGTTTGTCACTCACCCTAAAAACAGCAAAGATATCCAACTATGCCTTGTCCCTAATTCAAAGTCCTATGCAGAACTTTGCCTCCAACATGTAGCTGCGAAATAGCATCGTGCACGTGTTCAAGCAGCACAGTTTGGTAAAGGAGAATTGGATTCAGGGAGTAAAAATGTCCCTTCCTTATAATCTGTCAACAGAGTGTTTTGAATTAGTAGCATCATTATAGGGCTGGGGATGGTACTAGAATCCATTCTTGCACACCAGAGTTTTGTTTTGTTTTAAGTTTGTGATGGTATTTTGTCGTGCAAACAATTTGTTTTTTGTCTTTCAATTCTTTCCCATTTCCACCATCACTTGACCTTCCTTCAATTATTTATTTATTTATTTCATTAGTTCGATTTATACGCTGTCCTTCTCCCGAAGGACTCGGGGTGGCTCACAACATCAAAAACGAACAATAAACAATTTAAATTAAAATTCAGAATTAAAATTAACAAATTAAAATTAATATTAAAAATAAATAAAATTTAAAAACCCCGTCAGTCAGCCGATCTGCTGGAACAGCCACGTCTTCAGGTCACGCCGGAAGGATCGGAGGTCAGGGGCCGTCTGGAGCTCAGTGGGTAACCCATTCCAGAGGGTCGGTGCGCCCACAGAGAATGCCCTCGCCCTGGGAGCCACCAGCAGACATTGTCTGACCGATGGCACCCTGAGGAGGGCAGCCCTGTGTGAGCTTTGCATATCAAATTTTCTTTGACAGGCCTCCCTTCCTTACCCCATATAACCAGTAAAGTCCAAAATTTTATTTTAAAAAGCAGTAATTTTTCAACCCTAGTTTTCTACATAACTCGCCTTCCTTACTAGTGTATGCTTGTGCAATTCATTAACTAGCTGTTTATTCTGTAAAGAGGTGTGTGATGGTTCTGGCATTTGTCCTGTTTAATAGTATAGCTTCATTGGTGAGGAAGCAGTATTATTAGAAACGGTATTAGTTTAGCTTTGAGAAAAAATTATTAAGGGTGAATATAATAGCAGTCTTCAAATACCCGAAAAGATACAGCATACAAATGATCAAAACCTATTCTCTTTCATTCCAGAGTGCAGGAGAGAAAATCATGAAATTATGATAGAGAAATCAGGTGTTAGGAAAAAAATGTACTAACAATAAAAACACTGGATCCTGCGTGGCCTCCTCTTTACTGGATATATCTGAGCAAAGATTTGTCTGGGATACTTTCAATTAGATTCCTGTCTTTGAAAAGAAGTTGGACCTAAGTAGACCTCTTCCAAATCTAAGAGTCTTATGATTTTAGTTGCAGCAACTTATTTATTTATTCAAAGAATTATTAGGGCATTTTCAATGACTCTAGGTGGGTTATGAAAAACAAAAACCTAATGTATAAAGAATACAAACAATAAATCCCATCCCCCTTGGTGACAACAAGCAATCAAACAAGCCACAATGGGATCCATCACACTCTGCCCAATGGAAAAAACCAAGGTCCTCAGGGCCTTGTGAAAGAGTGACAAATTAAATTAATATGTATATGTATATACACACACATAGTTTTTCTACAAATACACCCACAGATATACTACGTTATCCCTTACTTATCATGTCATGCCGGTTTTATTTCAATACTTCAAACTCCAATATCTTTAGCTTCTAAAAAAGGGTTCTAATTTCTTAAATGATTGTACCTGTCATTTCCAAGACTTGAAATGCTTCCCAGGTTTCAAATAACAATTTAATGCCTGGATTCCATGTAAACTAAATTCATCATCCCTTGTGTCTGACCCAAATTCTTGTAGTACTGTAATCCTTATATTAGGGTACTATTATTATAGTACCATTACTTCTATTTTATTGTATGATTAGATTCCTGTAGGACTTATTATTATTATTATTATTATTATTATTATTATTGGGATTTATATGCCGCCCTTCTCCCGGAGGACTCAGGGCGGCTGACAGAAGTTAAAAATACAATAATACAATATAAAATAACAAATTAAAACCAGATTAGGATGTTAAGATGTTAAAATAATTAAAAATCCCTTCGTCAGATCAGCCAATTTGATGAAATAGCCAAGTCTTTATGTCGCAGCGGAAAGAGCGGAGATTGGGGGCTGTCCAAACATGTAGAATTCCCAGTAGATTTTTTTTTCTTTGCGCCCTAATAGACAGAAACATCTGCCACTATTTAGGATTGAACTCTCAACCTTCCAAGTGGGAGGTAAGCAGTGGTGGGTTGCTCCCGGTTCGGTCTGGTTCGCACAATCTGGTAGCGGTGATGTTGTGACATCACCGAACCGGTTCTCTGCGTTCCGGACCAGGGCCCACCCATGCGGCCAAACTTACCTTTTTTTGTAAAAACTACAAAAATAGCATTCTGCACATGCGCAGGGTGCTTTTCTGCGATTTTTTCTCAAAAAGAGTTCCTGTGCATGCGTGGTAGTGTGCTTTAGGCACGCGCGCAAGCAAAATGAGCGTGCACATGCAAATCGCACGTACACGCCTGCACTAAGAGAAACGGTAGTAAAGGTAGGTAGAACCCACCCCTGGAGGTAAGCATCTTCACACTAGGTCATTGCAGTGCTCTTACTCTAAAAATAATGATATCCTTTTAAAAAATAAATCAAGAAATCAAATGGTTGACCATGATGAATAGACTTTCCATACTGGAAAATGGGAGTGAAAGTTGCTATATTACATAAAGTGTTTGTTAAAATAGCTTCAGGTTAGAGTGAAAACAAAATGTCAAATATTCAACATTTGAATTCCAAACGTCATATAAAAACTGATGAAAAAATAATCACTTGTTACATTCTTATTGACAGCAGGGTAGTATTAAAAACGGAAGTAATAAGATTTGCAGAAATAGATTACGTAAATGAGTGCATTCTGCCCACAATTAAGCCTGTGTGGACAAATAAAACAGGCAAAGCAAATTTAAAAATATAGCCTTAAATATATGGGGGCCATTTGCCAGAACAACGTTGCGCTACTGACTTTAATTTTAAAAAAGCTTTGACAAAACGAACACTGGTTTTGTTAATTATTTATCACAAGACTCCAATTCTCACTGTGCTACCTCTGGGGAAAGAATCATAACAAATACTTATTCTAGACACTAAAAGTATACATTTCAAACCTGAATCATTCATTTTTACTTTAAGGGAATAATTTTGGAATATACAGTGTCGTATCTTTGGGCAATAAGGCAACAGGTTGCAATTAAAGTTCCTTTCCTGGAGCTGGTTCATATATACTTCTTTAACTGGTTGTCTCACGTATTTCACTGCTTGTGTGCCTCCCGTATCAAAATATCACAAACAGCCTGCAGTGAATATTGAACTCAGGTTTGAGAATGTGCCTACTCATGTACACAATGACTGTGCAGGAGTAGAAATAAAATTTCAATGATATACAAAATATTAAAAGTTCTGTTGGAAGAAATACCCACCTGGGTTCAGTTCCAAGTGGGGAGAGACACTGAAAACATGGAGACAGCTTGAAAAGGTGATTTAATGGTGGACAGAACCACATGGATTTAGAGTCCTGGGAAAAAAGGGTGCATGGGTAAAAGAAAGAGATTTATACCAGGGGTGAAATCCAGCAGGTTCTGACAGGTTCTGGAGAACCAGTAGCGGAACTTTGGAGCAGTTCGGAGAACCGGTAGCAGAAATTTTGAGTAGTTTGGAGAACGGGCAAATATCACCTCTGGCTGGCCCCAGAGTGGGGTGGGAATGGAGATTTTGCAGTATCCTTCCCCTGGAATGGGGTGGGAATGGAGACTTTGCAATATCCTTCCCCTGCCACGCCCACCAAGCCATGCCCCCAGACCGGTAGTAAAAAAAATTGGATTTCACCACTGGATCAAAGGTACTATTATTCTCTAATTGAAGATAATATATGTAGATCAGGGTTGAACCATAGAGGCCTTGGTTCTGTCTGAACTTTGTTGATTGTTTGCAGGCTTTTAATTTCTCAAGTTAGGTAACATCACTGATGGACAAACAGTAAAACAAATAGAAGACTGGACAGAATGACAAAACAGACAGTCTGCTGGACAGACCAGACAGATGGATGGACAGACAGCACACAGATGGAAAGAGTCATAAATAAAAGGATGGACAAACAGATGGTCAGACAGAAGGATGAATGGAAGGATGAACAGACAGACACATGGATATACAGATGAGAGACAGATGAACAGAAGGACAGGCTATTGGATAGATAGATGAATGGACAGGCAGACCAATAGACACACAAAAGGACAGATAGACAAATATAAAGACAGACAGGTAGAAAAATGGACAAACAGGATAGATAGATAGATAGATAGATAGATAGATAGACAGACATATAGATAGATGGAGAGATGAAAGTGCAGACATACAGCTGCATAGACAGTCAACAGATAGTGGATAGATGGACAGACTGCATCAGCAGACAGTGAACAGATGGATATGCTCTAGACATTCTGTCTATAGGTCCATGTGTACAGCTGTCTGTCCATATGTTGTCTGTCTGTCTGTCCATCCATCAATCCACATAGACATACAGACAGGAGGATGGGCAAACAGACAGATTATTGGACAGACAGATAGGCAGCAGATGGATGGACACTTAGATAAACAGACAGATGGACAGACAAACAGAAAGATACGGAGAGAGGACAGGCAAACAAATGGACAAACATACTGTTGAACAGATGGATAGCAGTCAGACAGATGGACAGATGCAGGGGTGAAATCTACTTACCTTCCCAATCGGTTTGGAAGTACATGCGCCCCATTATTCAGCTTTGCACTATTCAAAGTGATATTTCTGTGGCAAACAAAGTTAAGTGGTTTCAGCTTAATGGAAATATGCAGTGAACATTTTTAAACACAAATTTGTGTATGTTTATCGATGAAATATAAAAGATTAAAAGAATATATTTGGAAATTTATTTTTAACAAAGTCACACAGTTGATATACAGTAGAAAGCATAATAATAATAAAAAAATTCTAAATGTTCCTGTTGATAAGAATATTGATTTATTAATACTTTTTTGAAAAAAATCAAATGAACAGGAACAAGGACAAACTAGACGATAAATCCATAATCAAAGCATACCTTCCATCTGTTGTATTCTGCTGTAACTCTTCAAAATTAGCCTCTTCTTTTTTTCTACTTTCTTCAAACAGAGCCTCCCTTTTCTCCATTTTGCACACATGAGCTGTGTGTTAGCATCTAAAACCCAAACACAACAGTGCATGTGTTAGCTTCAACTGTACATGTATTTGCCTCACATTAAGTCAATTTTGGCTTGCATTAAATACAACCTGATACCAATATATAATTTGCACTAAATCAAATACCACACTAATTGAACTCGCACTAACCAGGGCTTAGCTGTAGTTCTGAATGCCAATAAAATATATTTTTGCATATTTCTCCCAATACCTTGATGCCTTATTGAAGAGGGCATTTCCCCCCCAACAGAAAGAACTCCACTATGGTGCTTGTCTCCTTCTGCCAACAGGTAACGGGCAGTGCAGGTGTGGCCATTGCCAATGCCAGGCCAATTACACTGGCAGCGCATGTGAGTGCAGCCTGGATACCGGTGGATGCACCCAAGAGGACAAGATCTGCAGTGGGCATGGCCACTGCATCTGCAACCGATGCCAGTGTGACATTGGGTGGTTGGGCAGCCACTGTGCTGACCACCAGATGCCCTGTGAAGTGCACAGGTGAGACTGAGGGGCAGGAGCCAATGGATGGAGGGAAGAGACTGGTTGCTTGTTCATAGTTTCTTTTAAGCAGGAGTGCTTCATTCAGCAAAATTCATTGTCAGTCACCATCCTGATTAAGTCAAAGAGAGAACCATTACCATGTACTTTGACTGGATTAGATGCCAATGACATTGCCCTTTTCAATTGTTCATCAGTACTGCACAGGAGCACTGGATACTTTCAATGTAGGTTTCCTTGAGCACGTTGTCAACCTAAATCCTTTCATTTAGTTGGAGTACCAGTGGGCATCAGTGAAGCAGAAAGGCCAGGAATTTGGGATAACTTAAAACAGGGTTGCAAAAGCTGAGTTGCTGGGATGGTCTGAATCTATTGAATTGCATGGTCTCTAGAGTATCAACCACATTTTAAGTGACAGATGGGGGCACATCAGCAAGTATCTGGAGGGCTCCATGAGTTTTTATATTCCTAGCCACAACCCTGATAACATTTAGGACTGCAGTCCTAGTATTTTCAGAAGATGACAGCTTTAGGAAGATTTCATTGGGCTTCACTGTCCTACTACAGGTAACCCTTGACTTACAACCACAATTGTAAGGGGTTTTGACTAGAAGACCTCCAAGTTCCCTTCCAACTCTATTCTATTCTATTCTATTCTATTCTATTCTATTCTATTCTATTCTATTCTATTCCATTCCATTCCATTTTGCCATGGCTGCCATTGCACCTCTCAGAATTACAGCAACTCCTGGGAGAAGAGACATATTCATTTCCTATGCATAGACCAATCAGGCCGTTCTCTTCTTAGAGGCATCTACAGCTCCTGTTTTCATCATCAGGCAGGGTTCTATGAATAAGTTTGGAATAAATGAGGAAAACCTTTGAAATATTAATAAAACCTTCACTGATAAAAGCCTTGATTTGTACAAAACTGGGACCTGCCTTTAAAAAACTGCCATGGATGTGCAGCAACAGAGAACTCTGCCGTTTGTGTACAACTGCAAATATTATTCAAGTGGCACTTAGAGGAAACAAGAATATATTGATTAATTGATGGAATCCTTGCTGCTCAGAGGCTCCGAAGTTAATTATGGGAGGGCAGCATGAAGGGAAAGGAATTCTTCAAAGGAAATTGTTTTTTTTTGCCCAACAAAAACCAGAAAGGGGATAGACAGACGGGAGGGAAGGAGCCCACACATCTAGATGAAATACAATTATGTAGAAAGGAAATCTGAATAGAAATATTTCACTAAATTGGATATCAGGAATTTGGGGATAGGCAGACACTGATCCAGTTATGGTGGAGTGCAAAAATCAAGAACAGAAGAACAGAGTTAGAAAGGAACTTGGAGGTCTTCTAGTGCAACTTCCTGCTCAAGCAGGAGACCCTGTACCAGGGGTGTCAAACTCTGGCCCAGGGGCTGGTTCTGGCCCATGGAGTACTTAGATAATGGCCCGTGGGGACACCCTGGAAACAGCAAAGGACTAGCCCACAGTGCTACTGCCAGTGAAAACAGAGCTCGGGAGGACTGCATGCAGCCCTCCTGAGCTCCGTTTTCACTGGCTGAGAGTTCCAGGAGGCCATGGCAGCTGAAAACGGAGCTCAGGAGCCCGTTTTCACTGGCAGAGCTCTGGGGCCACCACAGGCCCCTGTACACAAGTGACATCAAGCTGGCCACACCCACCCTGCCCCCCCCCCAAATTCAAACACAACTCTGATGCGGTCCTCACTGAAATCAAGTTTGACACCCCTGCCCTATACCATTCCAGATACGTAGCTGTCCAGTCTCTTCTTAAAAGCCTCCAGTGATGAAGCACTCACAACTTCTGGAAGCAAGTTGTTCCACTGGTTAATTGCCCTCACTGTTAGGAAGTTTCTCCTTAGTTCTAGGTTGCTTCTCTCTTTGATTAGTTGCCTTCCATTGTTTCTTGTATTGCCTTTAGATGCTTCTTGGATGAGAAGCGAAATGTCTTCAAGAGAAAAAAGAAAAGAAAAGGAAGAAAGTCTAGCTGCCTTTTGAAAAAGCACCTTTGGGACAACCCTAACCTAGATGACTGAGAATCTCCATAAACATTCATTTTCTTTCCATCAAGTTTGGAAGAGTTGCTTAACCACTTAGCAACAATAGGATGAAATAACTTATACATTGACTCTAATGAAGAAGATCCCTGATTGGGCTAAATAGTATTTGGCAGGTGAATGGAACCATTATCCCAAAAATGTTACAAGATGTGATGCATCTTTTCACTTGGGGAGGGGGAGAGTCTTTTGGAAGAAAACAGTCTCAGCAAACCAATATTATTAATTCCTGGCTGGGGAAATTGTCCTGGTCACAAATTGGAGATGATGGTCCCATTCCATTTACAGAGATTGGGAGGGCAGAACAAGTAGCCCTGTAGAATTGGACTAAATAGTCCTATCCAAAGGAAGCATTTATGCATAAACAAACTTCTGTTTGCTGAGATTCACTAATGATTCATTAATAATATTATTAATCATAGATTATATTTTTTTCCTGAAAGATCCCTGGCAAATATTACCAGAGCTCATGCAACCTATCACAAGAAGCAACTTCTTGTGAATTACGGGATTTCTTTGAACTGAGAAAAGTTAAGCGGCTTCCAGAAATTATG
>JANHFM010003454.1:72764-85370 GCA_032468115.1 Grayia smithii | reverse complement strand
AGAATAGAATAGAATAGAATAGAATAGAATAGAATAGAATAGAATAGAATAGAATAGAATAGAATAGAATAGAATGCATTATAAAACAAAATGTACAACAATGTAAGTAAAATTTCTTCTTGTAAATTATGTCAGCTTTAGAAATTTGTTCTGGTCACATGTCTTTGTCAATACAATTTCAGAGATTGCTGATATCCTTCATCAGGATATCATTCATCTGCCTGTTCCTTGTAAGTAACGTGGAAGAATGAGTTAGCATATGCATCATGACATCCTTGGAGAAAATAGACAATATAAATGTACTACACTATATGCCTTATGTTTAGCCAGAACTTTCTTTTACATCTGAACCTTTATTTCACGTGGATTAGATTTCAGATCTGGCTTCTTATTCTAATAATACTGTTCTTTTAGCTGGCACTTCCTAATCAGAAGGGGGTATGATGGCTCAGCAGTTAAAGATACCAAGCTTGTCAGCTGGAAACCTGGCAGCCTGGGTTTGAGACCCAAGCATCATGTGATGGGGTGAGCTCCCGTCCTTGTCTCAGCTCCTGCCCATGTAGCTGTTTGAAAGCATACAAATGTGAGTAGATAAATTGGTACCATTCTTGGTACCACTTTGGTGGGAAGGTAACAGCATTCCATGCACCTTGGCACACAGTCATGATGGCCACATGATTACGGAAGTGGCTTTGGATAATGCTGATTCATATAGCTAAGAAACGGAGATAAGCACCGCCCCTAGAGTCAGATACGATTGGACAAAGGAAACCGTTATCATTACCTTTTCCTAATCAGAAACTCTGGCACATGCCAAAGTACATAAATGCATAGGGGAAAAGGTGCTGGGTCTAGCAATGGTTCCAGGTTCATAAATGGTGAACAAAGGAAGGGAAAGGATGCAAATGAAGGAAGTCAATCAGCTCTATTCAGAAACCAACTGCATCACTGTCCCTCTTTCTAAACTGTGTAATTTAATCTGATTATTACAAAATGTTTATAACATTAAAAAGGCTGATGTGTTAGTTTGCAATCATCCACCATCCAACTGTGTCATGTCTTTTATCATCAACAGTACACTTATCCTTGTATGCAGGGAACGTGATGTTTTTTGCTGATGCGTAAAATGGTCTAGAAGAACAAAATAACTATTATAAACAACGAAATACACTGTAAACAAACCAGAGTTAATTAAGGGATATCATTAACACTCCGGCAATATAGATGGACAGGTCAACATTGATTTTAATATTTTTAAAGACTATAAATATTTCATATGAAATTATATGAAAAGAAATGAAATTACACAGGATTTTACATTATGTTATGACGAAAGAGTAGAATCCAAAATTATTTTTCTGCTTTTCATATTCTTGTCCGATAACATTAATGACATGTATTAATATAAAACTATAATCTGGTTTACACAGAGTGCTATGGTATGATTTGCTATGCCATATGCCACGCCATATAGTAAAAATGGAAGAGATATTTTAAAAATTCCAGCTGGAATGTAACTACTTCCCCACAATATCCTTTCAAAGAAAAATGTCATGATATATACATTCTTTGCTGAACCGTGAATATGAGGGTAAGTAGAAACTAGTAAATCAGATTTCAGTATTATACTTCTGTCACTTCAGTCATCCACATTCTCAAATATTCCTAATCCTAATACTTACATTTCAGGAATAAATAAGAGAACAAATTAAAATTAGGGCTTTTCATAGAACACAAGTATTGTGCCATAGACTTCAAAGCATCACTTTTATTTTTATTTTTTAAAAAAGGTTTACTCGTTTTCAAATATTTAAACATACCCAAGGAGGTGATGTTACACATGTCTCCCAGAAGTACCATACATTCTACTATGTTCAATAGGACTTCCAGCTAGGCCTGTCTGTGGAGGCTGCTTTAAATAATGACATACAAGGAGCCACCTAAGATTACACAGGATGCAGAGAATAAAAGCATGCTGCAAATCATGCGGGATGGTATTTTTCTCTTTCTTGAAAAACCAGCGGCAGTTTTCATAGACTGTTCTTATAATTTGTTTTCTTTTGAAAAAAAAGAAAACCTCTGAGATGGCTACCTCAGCTTTAAAAGGTGTGGGATGGGGCAATCCGTATCATCAAAGCAGAAATAAACCAGAAAACTAGCCTCACTATAAATACAGATAGCTTTTCTCTTTTAAAAATAGGGTTGTGGAGGACAGAGTTCCACTAAAAAGGAAAACTGTGTGGGTGGGGAAAATTTAGACAAGTTTTTCCTTAAACAAAAGATCAAAGGAAACATTTCTTCTACCAACAAGCAGGCTCTCAAAACAACAGGAGGTGGTTTGCTTTTCCAGCCTCAAGTAGTTACCCGGCAATGCTTTTTACTGACATTTGATCATCTTGATCAAGCTCTTTCAAAAGCTTTTCTCTTATTAATAGTTATAATTAAATATTCATTTGCTGATTTATGCAATGAATAGTCAGAACATGCGAACAACTAGGAAGAGATGGACTGAAGAGTAGCAAAGTCTTGAAAGAGAAAAGTTTTTTTTAACCTCTTCGGAGGTTCCACATCTGTTTTCCACATCGCATTCAAATATTTTAAACCTGTATTACAAAGTTAAACATGTTTTTTCAGAATTAAAAATGACCTAGGTGCTTTGTATAGTTACACTAATGATATGAGAGTACAACTTTACTCTCTTGTTGCAATACTCATTGACAAGCTAGATTGCAGACATTGTTAGTGTCCAACTTTAAACAATGCTTTTTTTGGTTGATTCTTTAAATAATTATATAGGAACAATAATCCCTGTTTACTTTGTATAATATTTTCCCTTTACACTTCAAAAAGTTTTACTGCTTTACTACTGTTGCAATGGTAACTAGACATTTCTTCAAACAAATGTTATTTAGTAGTGAGGCACCTAAAGGTACTACATTTTATCAAGGTCAAGGGGATATTTAACACATCTGTGTAATCATATGCACATAAGGCTTTTGGCATAATTCCACTGGCATTTCTCACATATAGGAAGAATTGGCTTCAGGTCATGGTGGATTCCTGAAACAGCTTCAGAAATTACAGTTTAGAATCTGGAAATAATTTTTCACTAGTTGAAAAGGACATTCTAATCTACAATCACTTTTATTCATAGAATGATTTAGAGTCTTTTCAGTATTGTTAACTTTGATGAATTGATATACATTTAATGGTCATGTGCATTTCCATTTACTAAGGGCAAAAGAAACTCTTTTACTTTGACAGAAAAGTAATTTCTGCATCACAGATATGCATAGTAATCGCAAGTCTTTACATGTTTACTGCATAATTCTTCAAGATTGTAAAGGCCAAAATAATCCATGTAAGGATGAAGGAGATTTTGGCAGTATTCTTACTTGCTGTACTAAACAAAACACACATATCTTGGGGAGGAAAATGAATGAGGAAGCTCTACACTTAACAGCCACCTCCACCTTTTCCCAATTCAGATGCCAGAGGTCTTTTTCTCAAGACCCCAAATTAAATACATCCCACAACAGAGCATTTCTGTACTACATACAGGCATTGTCCTTGTTCCAGAATGTGAGTGAAAAGCTGATTCAAGCTGATTCTACAATATACAGTATACACTGTTAACAAGCAAAGTCTTCTTTGATGGGGTAAGGAGCCACAGAGTTCACACGTATCTTTTTTGGGGATGGATATTTTCTTTTGCACATATAAAAAGAATACTCAATGAGCTGGCGAGGCATGTATTATCTCACATAGAATGAATGTACAAGCAATCCTCCATACTGAGGTTAGTATCAAGAATGTGATGAACTTGCAAAAAAATATTGTTTTTTGTTTTAAATAGAATTTATTCTGGCGATACCAGGAAAGGAAAATCAGCTGCTTACAAGGCATACAGTCTATCAGTGGAAATGACTTAGTAGATGGTTTTATAGTGACAACAAAAACAGAAAGAGTACGTAATAGTAATAATGGTAGTAATGGTTTCATTTTTTTATGTGCCTGGAACTAGGCAACATGTGTATTTTTCCATATTATTTCCAGCTTTGGCTTTTCTTTTGACACAAGAAAGCCAACTGTAGTTTACTGTAGTTCTTACTCCAAAGTGGAAAAAAAATGCCCACAGACCATTTGATTTTTACAATAAGAGGCATAAAATGGTAACACAATGTAGAAAGGTACCCCTCTCCTAGAAGAATGAAATATTTTAGGAAATATTAAAAAGGCAGATTATTATATTTCCCAAAGGGAGAAATATGAGAAACATGTTTTTAGAAGCAGAAAGCAGCCCCCACCTTCTTTAATAGCAGCAGATTCCCCACAGCAGATGTCAGCACTTAAGAGATAAAGAGCTTATTGAGAACTAGATAGCTTTATTCATAAGCAAATACCCTTACCCAAGAGCCAAAACAGGATGGCCATTAAGCCATTAAGCCACAATAGGAATTATTGCATCACCAAACTTGCAGTCCAAACTTCAACCAAACATATCTCAGACAAACATCTAGGATTTGAACTTTGCCTGTAGAGCCAGCTATGACCCCTACATGGCCCCATAGGAATCTGACAACAGCCAATAGAATACATGTTCTTGCACAGGAACAGGAAGCTCAAGTGCAAAGCTTAAAGAAGGTATAAAATCTCCTCACTCTCAACTCCATGTGGTCAGCTGTACCAGAACCATATGCTTGGTGGTTCTGTTCATTATTAAACCATCAGCCTCCATGTTTCCAGTGTATTTTTCCTGGCCTGGATTTGAACCCAATGGATATTTCTTCCCACAACAATTTAGGGAATAGCAATCAATGTACATTTATTGGTGTATTATCTGAAGAAAAATGTAAGATATCAGCTCACACATTGGTTTGTAGAGGGTTTTATAATCTGAATTCATTTTTATACCTATAAAGATCCAGCAAGTCTAAGAATTCTTTCTCTAAAGTTTTGCCAGTAGCAACTAGTCTGGCCAATAAATTACATGATTAAATAAACACAGTTCTGTCATGCATAATGTCATAACAATGAAATACCTTTTCTGCTTGGGAACCGGAATTTTTATAGAAATGCATGTACACCAAGCAATACAACTAAACACTGTTTTTAATTAAATTCCCGAGAGGAGTTTCTTCTGGCTGGTGCTAGACTAAACAGGAATGCATAGAAAACCCAAATCATATTGACAGTGATATTATGCTAGATTACCTGTAGCTCCTCAAAGGCTCAGCTGCTTTGCTCAAGTTTGCAAAACTGGCATAACCAAATGAGATCATTGTTTTTATCAGTGATTAAAGACAGAGTTCAAGATAAATGTTTCCTAGAGAAAACTGTAACTTCACTTCAGAAATACTCAGCAAATAAGGACACAATCATACTGTCAGAAAGAACGGCATTTTATCCTAGATAAATTCAAACAAGAGTTTACAGCAAGTGTCAAGTTTGAAATTGTCACAAATAAGCTGAAAATTCATACTTCGGTGAAAGATGGTTATAGGATGTTAGAAGCACAGATGCCCATCCTCTCCCCAGAATTGTGAGGGGCCTGCCCTAACTTAAGTTCAAGGATGGAAGAGAAAAAGGACTCACTGATTCAGAAGAGTAGGTCTTGGCCTTCTTTTTCAGAAAGGCCTATGATAAAATCTGCCATAAATTAAGATCACATCTTGAAAAAGAGATAAGAACACAAATCCATAAATAGAATAGCATTCTGGTTGAAAATTGACCTTATCTGTTAGCTCTTTAACTACTTGGGGTATTTTTTTTCTTGGTTTTTTTATCTCGAACCATTAGTCAAATAATAATTTCTTCTGCAAATCAACCATGATAATACTTCATTGCAAGATTAATCCTGTTGTTTGTACCTCAAACTACAGCTTCTCTTCAGATTACACAGAGAAAAAGTTGGACAGATAGTCCTATAGCTTTCACATCCACCATAAAATCGAACAGACACTAACTTTCAATTGTTAGTGGAAAGAAGCAATACTGTTGTTTCTATTTTTAAAATTCACGTTTACATTTTTTTTCAAAGGATTCTGAAAATGCCATCTCACTTTGGCAAGCTCTTTATTTCTAAGTAGTTCTGAATTTTCACCTTCTGATAATTCTGGAACAACCTGCAATATTTAACTGATGTGACAATAACCACCCAATTTAAAATTCAAATAATCCTGATTTTTATTACTTTACAAGGATAACAAAGCACAAGTTATGTCTCCCTTTAAATCTATACTGTTTACTCATAACAATACTTTAAACACTCAGACCCTCCCTACCCACCGAGGATGGAATGGCAGTTCTTCAGAATGCCAGGGAAGAGAGCTTCATTATACCAGTGACAAATATCCTAATGTGCATCACAGATTTCTTCCTCAATGAGAAATAATGAGCTGTCCAGAGCCTTCAGTGATTTCATAAACATCTCAGATGTTTTTTTTCCCTGTACTTCTGGCACACTTTCTGTTAAACAGCAGCCAAAATAAACAACACAGACCATATAGAATCCTAAAGCAGCACGAAGAGCGTAATATTAATGTTGCTGACACCACCAACATACTGTTCTAGTCATATAAATATAATTTTGATTCAGCATTTGGCTTCAAAAGCATAGAGGGCTCTGATGGCCTTCCGTGCACCAGTCCTTCCTGCCAGTTTGCTGCAGGCCATCGAGTAGCCTTTGACAATAGTTCTGGCATATGTTTCCTAGGGATGTTTCCTGGATGACCTTTTGTTAAAGGAGTGTTGATTATATTAATACAGAATCCCTTATCAGCCACACCTATTGTATCAAACCCTTACTAATCACATGACTTGTCCAGAGGAAAATACTTATACTAGGGAAGTAGTTTCCATATCCAGAAGGGTAAGCATTTAAGTGATGTGTTATTAATATTTTTATATTTAGAGCTGCCTGTAATAAATTTGGTAATGTCCTGCTAATTGCCATGTAAATCAGAAACTGATAAAACAGTGATGACACACACACCCCAATTTATTATTACACGTTGTCTTTACACGGATTTCTTTAATCAAGGTGATAGCTGGAATTATATAGTCAAGATTAAAAATAGCTGGTAGGCACCCCCAAATTGTAAGATATTTACACAAAAACAAACATGGTTCAAAAAAGTTATGTACAAATGTATTAAAAGCAATTAAAATAATAACAATTAAAATATAATCCCATTTACCTAAACCCAGATAGAGACATATAATCTCAAATAATTAAGCAGTTGGAACTGTTTTTCTTTGAAAACAGTTCTAAATAGATTTTACAGCAGAATTTAGGAACCCAAATTAGACCTTAATGCACCTTTCTCTATATATTATATATGTTTTGTCATGTTCTACTTATGTTATAAATTAAGATTTTCAAAAATCTGTCATTTAGATTACCATATTTGGAGATCAGGAAAAAAAATGGTTACTTCATTCCTTTTTTCTTTTTTGCTCAACTCACATTATTCCCATTAATTGTCTACAGTTTGCTTATGATTTAGCATCACATTTCTTGGTTTACTATTCAGCTTAATTAAACCTGCAATTCTCCAAACACACACACACACACACACACACACACACACACACACATAGAGCACCAGATGAGAAAACCCATATCATCTATGACATTATATAAACTTTAATTTATATGGCACATATTTATCTTATTTTCTATAATGTTTTCTCATTCATTCTTTAAATTAAGGAAGTTGGCCATAAAAATCTATGTCATCCTTTCCCAATTAAAGACAGACGATAGTAACTCTGCTTTGAAATTCTAAGACATGATGCCCAATATATCTAAAAGCATTAGAGCAGGGGTATCAAACTCCATCACAGCGATGTCACATGACATATCGGGACTTTTTCCCCCTTTGCTAAACCGGGGGGGGGGGAGGGCATGGCCAGCATCCGGCCCACGGGCCAGGAGTTTGAGAGCCCTGCATTAGAGGAAAAACTCTTCCATGTTAAACAGAAGTCAAAGAACAAATGTACTCAAAATAGGAGAGCAGAGATTAAGTAATCTCATTTAAGACTAGAATATTATGCACTCCATATGGTTAGTTTATTGCACAATGTAACATGCAAAACCAGGAGTTAGTTTTCAATAAACAATGGTAATACATGGATAAGTACATTGTCATGCAAATTTAGGTTTCATGCATTGTAGGACACAATATAACCTGGTTACTTTGTAGAAGAGACGTGGTTTGAGCGTGCCAGACACTATGTTAATACCAGAAGAATATGATTGCTCATCATGATTCAGACTTGAGCAATGTCCAGAACAATTCATTCTATCTGTAGCAGTCATTCAATTTCTCTCTAGCATGAGGTAATAATGGGTTAGGGGGTAGTTGTTTCTGGCATTGTAGTAAGTGAAATTAATACAGCATCAGAAATGCTGAGGAAAGGTTTGAAGTGATTGTGGCTGAGACTCAAAGCTAGGATTTTCCTACAGAAATCCTCTCTCTCGACTTCCCCATATCTAAAACTAGTACAAGTTTGAGAATGAGTGGAAGTACCTAGGGAACTCAGTATGCATGAGAAAGAACATAAGGGAGAAATATTCTGATCCAATAAATACAACCTTTGAAGATGTACCCCACATAAGCCCTATATATTTTACATCTCTGAACATAGATGTAATATTTTGCATACCACTGTTAACTAGGCCTAACTGAGCTTTTCTGATATTCGGCAAAAGCACATAAGTGGTTTGAAACCAATTCCTTCAGAAATGTTTTTTCAACTTCCCAATCTGGAAGACGAAAATTCCAAGTAGTCTTTTATCCAAAAACTAATCAGGCTTAGTCCTCCTGTTTCAAATTGGACCCAGGCAACTAAAGCTCAGACAGTTTAAAATTGCTTACTCGAACCTTATTGAAAGTGTTCTGATGCTATTCAGAATGTTTTAGAAGTGTGACGTTTGAAACAGGTTCAAAGTTGGACTATTTCAGTCTGATTTCTCTCAATTTCCTTTCTTTTATTCCTTATTTTTGTTTCTGGTTGTATCTTTTTTTTTTTCTTTCTTACTTGCAAGCCACCTGTAGTTGTTGGGAGTCACATGTCATACAAATTTAAGAATAAATGAAAATAAAAATGAATAAAACACACTTCTGGAATTGAACAATATTTCAAGCTTGAACAGCGAAGAATTCAAACAATTGACCCACCCACTAAAGATGGTTGGAACTCCTGGGATATTACCAGGAGATCCCATACCACAGATTGAATTGAGAAATCTAAAATGATCTTCAAAAAATGGCAAACTTTTTCCTGATCAAGAAGATGCACACGTCTATGAACTCAGCAGAAATCACATTTAATTCAAAGGAAATTTTTACCTTTTATTAAAAGCTGACTCCATTTTTCATCTACATAGCCTTAAAATATTGGGGTCTCGGCGTGATATTGTAAATAGTTTACATGTGTATAAGTGTAAAAATATAAGACTATAGGTGAGACTCCTGGAACCTGGATATAACTTTTTTAATTAATACTTTCGCAAAAAACACCAGACACCACCAGTTCAGAATCAGACGACTGTATGAGCAAATCTGAAGTGTTCGTTTTGTTTTTCAAAGAACAATGATTATGAATTTTCCCTGTTATAAGGAATTTGTTCATGCTTAAGTACTGCAAAGAAATGGGTCCTCTGTGCCAGTTTGCAAATGTTACCAATACATAAGAAATGTCACTCAACCTGTCTGTTTTACTAACATTTCCTATCAGCAAGCAGACAGGAAACCTTCTCAGACACACTCACAAAGAGTCTAACAGAAGCCAGAGCTAAAAGTAGATTTGCTTTCTGTGCGTTATCACCCAAAAAGAACGGAAACCATATGGAGTTTTTGCTATTCATCTAGTTAAAGTCTTCAGGTGGCTTTAAACAAAAAAAGAAAAAATAATAATATATGCACCCAGTCATCACTTTATTATTATTTTTTTTGCCATTTATGTTACAACATTTTGGCTTCATGTCTAGCTAAAGCTGACAACCTAATTGTGCTAATTCACTTTGGGATGGATTATGTAAGTTGTTCTGACTGCCCAAAGATATTCTGTGGAAACTGCTAAGAAATAAACAGTTCTTGCTATAAAAATTGGCTACTTTATATTATATTGTGAGCCGCCCAGAGTCCTTCGGGAGATGGGCGGCATATAAATATGATGATAAATAAAAAAATAAATAAAATATTATAGAACAGATGCAATATCCTGAAATTTTGGGTAAAACACAACAGTCCAGTGGTCTCCAACCTTTGCAGCTTGGCAGCCTTGCTGATGAAGGGAGAAGGGGACTGGGCAGCATAAGCACTGGACCTGTGCTCACGCACGCAGCTCAACTTGCCAAACGGTAGGCTAGCATGCACACACATCAGTGGTGGGTTGCTCCCGGTTTGGCCTGGTTCGCGTGAGCCAGTAGTGGTGACGGTGTGATGTCACCGAACCGGTTCTCCGTGGCCAGGAGCTGGGACCACCCACCCGCCCGTACTTATGTTTCTCCTTTATTTCTCCTTTAGTTTAGCCCAGCTGAGGTGCGGAAATCCACTAAAAAGCGCCCATCAGCTGGGCTAAACTGCTCTGTGCATGCACAGAGTGTTGTTTCGAGCTCTATTCCAGGAGAGTAGTTTATGCGCATGCGCGGAGCACGCATTCAGTGTGCATGCGAGCGAAGCGGGTGCATGAAGAGAACCGGTGGTAAAGATAAGTAGAACCCTCCCCTGACACACACATGCACACAGCTCTACCTGCACAAGTTGAGCTGCTTGCATGTGGGCAAGTGCGCCAGGCAGGGGTGGTATTCACTTACTTTCCATACTGGTTCACAGATGTGAGCGTGTGCTTGCATTACCAAAAGCACACCATACCCACAATGAAGCATGTTGGTGGAAACATTTGTTTTGGAGCTGCTTTTCTTCAGCTGGAACTGGGGATTCAATCAAAGTGGAGGGAATCATGAACAGTTGCAAATATTGGTCAATTTTGGCACAAAACCTTCAAGCGTCTGCTAAAATATTGATGATTTTCAACATGACAACAACCCAAAGCATATCTCCAAATCAAGGAAAGATTGGCTTCACCAGAAGAAGATCAAAGTTTTGGAATGGCCCAACCAGAACCCAGACCCAAACCCAATAGAAAATCTGTGGGGTGACCTGAAGAAGGCTATGCACAGAAGATGCCTTTGTAGTCTGACAGATTTGGAGCACTTTTGCAATGAAGAATGGGCAAAGATTCCCACTCCCACAAGATGTGCCATGCTGATAGACTGCTACCCAAAAGACTGAGTGCTGTCCTAAAATCAAAAGGTGCTTCAACAAAGTATTAGTTTAGGGTTGTGCATCTTTATGCAACCACCTTACTCTATTTTTTATTATTACCTTCCCCCTAAAACTCAACAAAAGACATTCAGTTTGTTTTTTAACTGAATTGTACAGCTTATATGTTATATTAAAGGTGGAAAAAGTTCTGAAGTAATTTATCTTGGTGTGATTTTTTTTATATATATCTAAAAAAGCTGACGTTTTAACGGGGTTGTGTAACTTTTTAAATCCACTGTGCATAGGTATTATATAAAGAAACGTTGCTTTTCTGTTACACTTAGGATATTTATAGGTAAGGACATATCTATCAGCTTGGGCAAAAGTGGTAAATCCACTTCCGAATCCTAATCATATATAGGTTCCTCTGGCATTCACCTTTCCATTTCTGCACTCTCTAATAATATATTACTGTAGGTACAGCTTTTCCTTTAGCCCAGTGGTTCTCGACCTTCCTAATGCCGCGACCCTTTAATACAGTTCCTCATGTTGTGGTGACCCTCAGCCATAAAATTATTTTTGTTGCTACTTCATAACTGTAATTTTGCTACTCTACACATGTGTGACTGGTTCGCATAAGTACATTATGGCGCCAACCCCATCACATACACCTGCATTTGTATAGGGTGTATGTGATGCGGTTGGCGCGATGATGTCATCACACTGGGGACTCGTATGTGGGCGGACCTGCCTGGAGACACATAGAGAAGCGGTATCTCGGTTCCTAAGACCATTGGAAATATGTGTTTTCCAATGGTCTTAGGCGACCCCTGTGAAAAGGTTGTTTGACCCCCAAAGGGGTCACGACCCACAGGTTGAGAACCGCTGTTCTAGCCCAACATGAGAAGGGGTCTTAAAGCCAATAAGGTATAGAAGCCAGCTGGAGGCAAAAAGATTCAAATATTCTGTCAAGCATGAAGCTGCTTTGGTGAGTTTGGGTCAGTTACAAGCTCACTGCTTTATCTACTTGATTTCACTGTTGTGAGAATAAAACATGACAAGTTGACCCTAAACAAGGCATGGTACATAAATGTAACAAATAAGTACAATGAACTTCACAGAGACCTCCATGAACAACATGCATGAGTGGAGTTTTAATATTATGACTTTTTAGTTTTAATATTATGACTTTTATGAATTGTTATTGTTTAACCATGATTACAAAGAAGTGTATACTTTCTTTAAAATGCCCCATCTACTTAATAATTTAGAGCAGTGTTTCTCAACCTCGGCAACTTGAAGAGGTGTGGACTTCAACTCCCAGAATTCC
>JANHFM010003454.1:58756-70310 GCA_032468115.1 Grayia smithii | reverse complement strand
CTCTCTCGGTGTACATGAAAGAAAAGATACATTCGGAATGAGTCATAGAGTACAACACTTAATGATAGTCATAGGGACATAATGGACATACATCTACAAAATGAGAAGACCTAAACTAGGAAAGGAATCTAGGGTAAGCATACTTTGAACTGAATGAAGAAAGCTTGAATGTGATTTTTAAAATCCTGCTATAAGTACCGGTAACAAGTCAATATTGCTTACAAAACCCCTTTTTTATTTCTTTGAGCTACCCAAGTGAAATACATAACCATGTGAATTTGACAAATCTTGAGAGTAAAATACAGTGCAATCAGTGGTGGGTTGCTCCTGGTTCGCGCCAGTTCGTGCGATCCGGTAACGGTGACGCTGTGACGTCACTGAACCGGTTCTATGCGACCGGGAGCTGGGCCCACCCGCACACCTGTACTTACCGTTTGCTGCGCAAAGCGCACAGAGTGCACTTGCGCACATGCACAGAATGCTATTTTTGAGGGTTTTTTGCCAAAAAGAAGCTTCTGCGCATGCGCAGGAGCTCCTGTTCGGCACACGCGTGCAAAGCGCGTGTGCGCGCCGAACGTGTGCTCTGAGTGCTCTGACCACGCACAAAGCGCATGCATCTTTAGAACCGGTAGTAAAGGTAAGTAGAACCCACCCGAGCGCAATGTACAGAAAGCTTCAGATGACAAATCCCAAACATAGTGAGGGGGAGAAGAGATACTGATGCCACCCAGTAAACAGGATTCATCCCTTCCACTCACTTTCCCTTTCTTAACATAGTAAGGCAAAATATAAAAGGAGGAATTTAAATGATCCAGCTCCAATAATTGTCTCTTTCACACATTCAGTAAAGAGACAAACATACTATACTCTTCACAAACTCAGCATTTTGGCTATCGCTTTAACCATTAGAATATATTTTGCAGGATCTGATCTGGGTCAGTCACCGGAATCAGAGGTTTTGTCTTCCAAACTTTTGGAGCCTACCTTCATTATCCTGGGACATGTATATTCACCTTCATTTGCGAGAATATGCTTCATTCAAAGTTCTAAGATGATTCTTGGGTATACTACTTAGTAAATAAAAAGTATTGGCTACTGCTAAATAACAAATTTGGGATCTTCCACTGTGACCCCCCTTGTTATAAAATGCGCAAATGTTTTATGAACTTATTCCAAATTATTATTCTCTGCTTTCTCTTTTTTCCTTACATCAGGTTCCTCCCATCACCAAAAACAAGACCAGAAGGACCTCCAGGAAGCCAACTATGCATTGCACTCTTCTTTTAAACTGTCAGTGTGTTACATTCCTAGTGATACAATCCGGCTGTCATCTGGCGGAAACAAGGAGCCCTCGTGCACCTGTTCCAATGGTGCCCAAACTGAGTTTCCTGACTGATGTTTTCTGCATCTGCTTCATGGGCTCTTTAGTTGAAGGAAGTGGGTTTGGTGGAAGCAATGGGTGCTGCTCTACAACAAGGCAATTGCCAACTATCTACCCACACCTATGAAATATTATAAATGTCAAGACACAAAAGACAGAAAATAGATTTTCACCAAAGGATAGAAGGATTTTTTAAAGTCGTCACTTTATATATGACATTACAGAGAACAGCAATGAAAATAATTTGCATAAAAGTCATATTATTGCAAAAGCAAAAGTATTCAAAAAGTAAAATAAAGGCTAATGTCTTTCTAGAGTGATCGCCTTTATTTTCTCCTCCTTTATTTGGCAGTATAGATTGTTACCTGGGATATTTTATTTATTCGCTGTTTCTGCACGATTTCTGCATAATTGAGAGTTCCAATGACATCTTCATTATTTTTACCACCCACTGCTCTTACCACTCTGAAATCTAAACAACAGATAGTAAATTATCAAAACAAACTTTAAAATTCTATTAAAGGACTACAAAAGAACAGATGAATGTCCTGATTGATTAACCTACTTATCCAAATCCCATGTTAAATAGTAAAGCTGTAGAAGAAAAGCAATCTAACTTTTACCAAAATATGTTACAATGCCCTTTGGGATTCCTCTGGGTTTCAATTCATTCAACTTCAATGGAACTAAATTCTTAAAACTGTTACCAAAGGGATCACACTGCACATCCTATGGTCAAGGAAAGAGGACACATTTAGTGTTTCTTACACAGGTTTTTTGTGTTTGTTCTGCACTGCTGCATCTATGTATGATTCAGTGGTGGGTTGTTACCAGTTCGCCCCAGATTGAGCAAACTGGTAGCGGCAGCAGGAGGCTCTGCCCACCTGCCCGGATGCTTATGTGTATGTGCACACGCGAGCACCCACGAGCAAACTGGTAACGACAGGATTTGCAACCCACTACTGGTATGATTGTATGTACAGCCCATGTAAATAATGAAAGAAGAACACTAGATCGCAGATTGTATGCTTGAGTATCTGGATCAAGTCAATAGCACACTTACATGTACATTCATCTTACCATATTTACTCCAGAATTACCTCCAATATATATGAGCTATTGTCAGACTTCTTTTGATAATCACTTTGAGCATTAGAAATCCATCAGAACTATAGTAGACTTTTAAACTAAGCTCAGTGATTAAGTTGATCACTTTAAGATTCCTGATTTACCTAGACTCTTGAGGAAACTTTGATTGATATCAAAAAACCCTAATGCTCTAATTTTATCAAAAAATCTAGCACAATAATATTTGACAAATAAATATTTGACAATTGTAGGACAACTAAGTTTCTATTATTATGCAGCTCTATTTTTGCACAATAACCTCAGAAGATGTACTGATTCTCAGGGAAATAATACTAAATCCAGTTTCTAATAACTTCCTCCGCAAATTATGCAAGTTCAAAGCTCAAATACTGGCTCTCTTATCTGGCAATAATTTTTTGTTGGTTATTATTGAAACACTATTACCCTTAATTTCTGATGAAGCATTTTATTCTTAAAAGAATGTGTTGCTACAGCTTCCAAGTATTAAAAGTTAAGAATATAAAGATTCTGTGAAAAAAACAAAACATGTAAGCGATGGTAAAAACTGTTAAATCAAAATAAAGATCAAAAAGTGTTGCCCCAAATTATGTACCTGAATTTCTGTGACAAATGAGTGGCAGTAATTAATTATTACATAACAATGCCATTTGCTAGTAACATTCAGTCACATTAATTCCTCATGTTGAAATGATTCTTGTCAAAACCACAACACTATCCAAACAAATTTAGCAGCACTGAGGATAACCAAATTAATTCTTCTGCATCTCTTCAAGAGCTTCAATATCACCGGCCACAAAAGGTACTTCTCTGGAATTGGACTAAGTACCATTTTTTCCCCAAGGCATCTGTTGTGGAATAATGATTCTGCACTCAACTGAACAGAGGAGGTTAATTAATAAATATACATCATTAGATATAGTATCATGGGGCCTATCTAATAAGACAGATGACAAGGTTAAAAAGATTATAATATTTATACATTTAAAGGAAGAAAGATAAATTCAGGCTGGGCAGGGGGATGTGTCTGCCAGCTTTCAGTATAGTTTTTGACTTGCAGAAATACATATATTTATTACCCTGCTCTTTAGCTCGAATCCAATAAACATGGCCACCAATTTTAGTTATGGTATCATCAGCAATATTGAATTTTACCTCTTTTCTGCCATAAATCTTATTAAGATGTTGGAATTGTAGGTCACTGTCTCCTATCATTAACAGACGTTGGCAAACATTATTAGACATATTCTAAATAAAAAGGATTACTGTTTTATAGAACCAGTCTAAGAATCGGAAGGAACTTTGGAATCATGCTCTTGAAACCCAGGCCCATAGTAACCCTAAAAGATGTCCATCAACATCTCTTTAAATACTTCCATAGAGACAGTCTACTGGTCCTGAAACAGTGTATTCTATTGCTGAAAAACATTAGACATTTTCCTGATGACCAGCTAAAATTTCCTTCTTTGTAATCTAAATACAAAATTTTTGACTTGTTTTATGGAACAATTCTTAGTAACTCTGTCCCATTTTTCACACGACAGTTATCATATCTCTCTAGAACAATATCTTCTGTCAGGCCAAACATACCATACCCCAAATTTCCTAACTCATTTGGAAAAAAAAAATCAGGAGTCCATCTGCTAACACCTTTTAAATTAAATTAACACCTTTTACTAAAATAGCAATAACAATAGGCTTAGACTTATATACTGCTTCATAGTGCTTTACAGCTCTCTCTAAGCAGTTTACAATCTTGGTCCTCATTTTACCAACCTAGGAAAGATGGAAGGCTAAGTTTGTCACTTTGTAACCATGATGATTGTTACATGACCCGGCTATATTTTGGTTACACACCTGGTATTATGCTTTATGCGCAAGTCCGAAAGGACAATCTTTGTTTTGTTTTCTATATTCCTGTTTTTGTTACTTTCTTTGTTCTCTTCCTTTCTTTCTCTGTGTGATGTGAGCTGTGAGTAGCTGCCATGATGTAGATAGTTAGTTAGCTAATATTGTTTTTTGTTTTTGTATATAAATAAAGTTATTAGAATGTACTTCGGGTTTTATTTTACTTATTCTTGCATGCAACGGAGAAACCAAGTTTCGTCAACCTCTATCAGACAAGGAGTTGGTGATAATGTGAAAATCTTGCCTCGGAGTAATTGGGGGGGGGGGGTCAGGGTGTTGTCTCAGGCTAATTTATGCCCTGTCAAAGTTAACCTTGAGCTGGTCAGGATCGAAGTCATGACAGCTGGCAGAGTCAGATTGCAATACTGCATTCTAACCACTGTGCTACCAAGGCTTTCATGAGCTAATTTCTCCTGAATTTTGACACAGTTCTCTCAGATATTTTCTATCCCTATTGTCTCCATATTACTTGTGTATTTGATAATCATATTTGCCCTTTATCTAAGCGATTTAAAAATGTATTAAACAGAGAGGGCCCAAAATGCAACTCTTTGGGTACCACTTAACACTTGCCCCACACTTGACACCGAGCAATTAGCATTCATTCCTTGGATAGAAATGGCAGTGTGGTTGAATTCACATTCTGTTATCTTCTCTTCTAGAATCTCATGGGAGACTTTGCTGGATGCAAATGCATTTTCATAGTCAATTAAACTGAGTACTCTATCAAGAAAGGAGATCAAGTTGGTTTAGCAGGACATATATTTGATAAATCTATGCTGGTTTCTGCAAACAATGCATTTTCCTTAAATGCTCACATACCAAATCTTTAATAACCTGTTCCAGTGGTTTGCCTTGTATCAACATCAAACTGAATGATTTGTAGTTACCCAGGTTCACATTCTCCCCTTTTTGAAGAAAGGAGCAACATTTATTCTTTTCAACCCTGTGGTACTATGTTTATCCTCCCTGATTTATCAAAGGTCACAGAAAGACTCTGAGATGACACCTGCAAACTCCTTCAAGACTCTCAGAGGTAACCGTCCTGAATCAAAGAGACTTGTCCAAGGTAGCTAGGTGCTCCCTTACCATCTTTCACTTCACTGTTCTGCTTAGGTTCAGTTGAATACAGTATTGTTTGGGGGAAGAACGTGATCCTAAGTTCTTTCTATCCTACCATTTTTTCTAGGCCTGAGCCTACTGCAAACAATTAAGATGAAAAGCATATTTTGATAGAGGTGAGCTCCCACAAGGAATCATGTTCACATTCTTATAAATTAGCTGGATCCACCATTTTGCTGTTTCATATCTGCTTGGTTGAGACGGCTTTTTTTCCCTTTTTTTTAATATATACTTTATTAATTTTACAAAATTAGAACACACCACAGCCAAATAGCGCATATGTAAACATATACATGTAAAAAACATATAGAAAATCATTAGTGCCCCTTTACCCCCTTCCAACCTCCCCTCCACCCAAACTGAAACACACCCAAACCCTCCCCCAGCAGACAATAGTTTCTGCTCTCGTATTTAAAAAAAAGTAGTCCCAAAGCGCAGAGGCATCCATAATAATTTTTAATTTAAAATTCTAACTAACATAACAATTACTTAGATATATCTCATATTGTCTTCTGATCAAGCCCTCATTTCTCTTCCACTCGTGTATTTAACCATTGGTACCACATCTCCCAACTTTGAAAAAATTCCGAATCATCTTTATCGTTTAGTCTGTAAGACATCCTGTCTGCCTCAGCATATTCTAAAATTTTACTCAGTATTTGATCGTCTGTTGGTACCTCCCTTCCTTTCCACTTCTGGGCGAACATTATCCTGGCAGCCACTATGATGTGCAAAATGATATACCATTTCTGTTTATTTATACCTTCTGGGCATATGTCTCTGACTTCCATTGAAGGTCCACATTCAGAATTCCTTTGATCCACTTTTTAATTTTCTTCCAATAGTTATTAGCAACTACACAAGTCCACCATTGATGAAAATATGTACCCCTGGCTTCTCCACATTTCCAACACAAATCTGACAGACCCAGAAACATTTTCACTATTCTTGCTGGCGGGAGGTGCCACCTATACAACATTTTATATGTATTTTCCTTTAAAGAAGTTGCTGTGGTCATTTTTATATTTGCCCCCCAAGCCTGTTGCCATTTCTCCAAAGGAATCGATTGTCCACAATTTCTCCCCAGGCACTCATGGTATCTTTTATTATTTCATCTCCTATCATCCGCTCAAGCAATTGTCCGTACATCCTAGACATGTATTTGCAGTCACTTCCCATCAAAACTTTATCAAAGCTTTGTTCCGTAGTGTATATACCAAATTTATCTCTATCTCTCTTATAACGGGACTGAAGCGAGAGATAGGTCCACCAATCCAATGTAATGCCTTGTTCTGACAACTCTTCCTGGGCCCTAATGTCCCTTGGCTGTTTAAAACCTCTTTGTAAACAAGAATTTCCCCCTGTTTAAGGGTTGTTGGGTACGTTACCGCCTCAATTGCTGAGAACCAAACTGGAACCTTGGTGTAGAACTTGCCTCTGGTCCGATCCCAAATTTCTAATAATATTCTTCTTAGGTAATGCCTTCCAAAATATTTGTAATGCTGATCCTTCTCCTTCCATAAGAAGGCATGCCAACCATGTTGTAAACAGTGGTGGGTTGCCCCCGGTTCAGTCCGGTTCGTGCGAGTAGGTAGCGGTGACGCTGTGACGTCACCGAACCGGTTTGCAGCGTCCCGGACCGGGCCCCCCGTGCGGCCGAACTCACCTTTTTTTCAAAAAATCGGCGAAATTAGCTCTCTGTGCATGCGCAGAGCACTTTTTCGGCGATTTTTTGGAAATTAAATTTTCTGCGCATGCGTGGTAGCGCGGTTTACGTGTGCGTGCTCGCTTTGCGCGCGTGCACGTGCGTGCACGAAGAGAACCGGTAGCGAAGGTGGGTAGAACCCACTCCTGGTTGTAAATCGTACCCTTCTAGATCCAGTCCTTCTTTTCAAAGTCACCCAGTCCTTCACCCAGGCTTGATAGTACAGTTCCCAGTTAGGGAGTCCAAACCCCCCTCTTTCTCTATGTTCCTGCAGCATCTTAAGCTTTATTCTTGGCCGCCTCCCTTGCCACACAAATTTCAAAAAGACTCGATCCAAACTTTTAAAGAAAGATTTCTCCAGTCTTATAGGGGCTGTCTGAAACCAAAAAAAGCCATCTAGGCAACACATGAGCTTTGATTACTGCAATTCTACCCATCAGTGACAATTGTAAATGTTTCCATTTATCCAAGTCCTTCGCGATCTTCTCATACAGTTTATCAAAATTGTCTTCCTTAATCGTAGAGCAACGAGCTGATAACAATACTCCCAAATATCTAATTTTCGTAACAATTCGAATCCCCAATCTATTTTCTAATAAAGCCCTCTGGGCCATTGAAATATTTTTGACCAAAATCTTCGTTTTTATCCTTATTCATTCTTAGTCCGGCCTCACAGCCATAATCTTCAATTATTTTTATCAATTTTGGGCCAAGCTGATTCTTGATAGTGTCTTAATTCAGGGTTGGGATCAAATGTCTTGTAGAGTCATTGACAAAGAGATTGTCTTTATCTGCCATGGAAACTTCAGATCTGGATTTAGTATCTCTGTGGCTCTAGAAGGGGGTCAAAATTACAGGAGGGCATCCTTGGATCACAGATGTTCTTCAACTATCATTCTGAACAAACCTAGTTAGTCCCTCTAATGGGGAAGGTTGCTGGGAGGTTCCTCAGAGGTGGGTTTCAGCAGGTTCTGATCAGTTCTGGAGAACCGGTAGCGGACATTTTGAGTAGTTCGGAGAACCGGTAGTAAAAATTCTGTCTCGCCCTTCCCCCATCTATTCTTTGTCTCCCGAGTCCCAGCTGATTGGGTGGTAATGGAGATTTTGCAGCATCCTTCCCCTGGAGTGGGGTGGGAATGGAGATTTTAGAGTATCCTTCCCCTGGCGTGGGGTGGGAATGGTGATTTTGCAGCATCCTTCCCCTGCACTAATCAAGTTCACCATAGCTTAGCCTTTAAGCCTAGAATCACTTGGACCTGATTTGCTATTCTGCTGGGCTGCTTCTTGAAATCTATATATACCCTGTTTTCCCCAAAATAAGACCTCCCCTGATAATAAGCCTAATCGGGCTTTTGAGTGCATGGCAATAAGGCCAAGTGCTTATTTAAGGGTTCAAAAATAATAATAAGATAAGGTCTTATTTTCATGGAAACACGGTATATAAATGGCTGTATGTTTGTGTGTGTATGTGTGTATGTTCCAGCATAACTCTGGAATGCTTCGAGCAATTTCAACCAAACTTGGTACACAGATGATTTACTCTCTGGAAAGAAATACTGTGGGGGGTAAGACACCCCTAACACCCCTCGGGGTGAATATAGTGGGCGCACTGCTGAGCTGATCGGTCCAGGCGGCCTTCCGCAGTGGCCATGCACCACCCACTAGGCCATTCTGGATGGCAAGGAGGTCTGTTGCCACCATATGGGTGTCAGTCCAGGTGGTTACCACAGCAGCCACCCATGCACAGCTCCAACGGCGCCGGGCGCAAGATGGTGGTTACTGGTGGGCGTTGGCAGCAGCATGGACAGGGGGTGGGGCCCAAAGATTTATAGTGATTTTGTATATACTGTACATATAGTCTTAAAAGCCTGTAAGGATTGGGGTACATAAATACCCGGGCAATGCCGGGTTATCAGCTAGTGAACTTATAAAAGGTGTGTGGAGGGGGAGGGGAATTGAATAATTGCTGATCTTCTTTATGATCACTTTCCCTTCCTCCCCATCAATCTTCCTTGCAGTTATCCGTGGCAACATCAAGTCCGTCTCCAACAACAGGGAAGCCCAAGAATCTATCATTGGCGTGAGCGCCACACGGATCCATCGTCAGAAGTTTGCTCTGTTTCAACCGGTCGGCAAATCTGGAAAATCCACAGGGAACATCCACACCCTCCTACGATGTGGGGTGAAACCTGGTCCAGGCAGTTTTTTATTCACGGGGTGGATGCATTTTGCAGAGGCTTGGCTCACCTGCGCTCCCCGATACAAAGACTTCATCCGCATCTACGAGGAGGCGCGACGGGCTCACGAGAACCCTTGCGAAGTCTCATTGGACTGATTTGAGACGAGAAGAGCTCAGGAAGAAAGGAAACCTCGGGGGCTGTGATCAAGCCAGAATCAGCCGTCATCTTGGCTGTGGGAGGAGAACCTTTGTCCTTAGACCCAGGCAGGACAAGTTCTTTCCTTCCTCGGGGAGACCCAATGGTTCTACCAACCCATAACTCTCTTTCCTGGTTGTCTGCGAATGAGTTGTCTTGGCCAAGTCTGAGAGGAACCTCATGAGATGTTCTCTGGTCAAGTTGGGGGACATCACGAAGCAGACAAAAGCTTTCAGAACTTTCCAAACATGGAGATGAGGTGAGACTTGAGCTTCTGGTCTTTGAGTTTTCCACCACTTATGAAAGCCAATATAATTATTCCTGAGTTTGCAGCAAGCCATACCTCTTCCACCTCCACCTCACTGTGGACGTCTGCAGATACATCACCAAGCCAACAGGAAGGACCATGAGTTTCAGGTCTAAAAGGATGATCCATTCAACTGTTCATCCATGATCAGTCAAGAAAGCCCAGGAGATGATCCAGTTTTCTCTTTGGGGGTTACGTGGCTGATCAGCATTAGGTTCTGTCATCCAAGGGGGACCATCCTAAACTAAAGGAAGAGCCAGATATTTTCAGGAGAGGGGAAGAAGGCATGCTTCCCAACATGCCAGAAAGAGGGACAAAAAATGTGACAGGAAAGGACACACGTCCAGTTCTATTCATTTTCATTTAAAATATATATATATATATATCCATCTCTTCAGGCAGGGAGGGCAAAGCTTTAAACAACTTCAAAGGAGATACTTCCCTCCCCACCCGCCCAAAAAATAACATGAATGTGAAAATGGGTTGATTGAAATCCAGATCTGGATATCTGAACGATGTTGCGAGATTTGCTCAAGTAATCTGGATCCAGCCACCAACTTTTCTTCACAAAAATGGCCTGATTTTTGACGTCCTGACTACCGATTCTCAATAAAATCCAGACTGCATTCACACATTCTACCGAACTTTGATAGGAGCTCAATCTATCAAACAAACCCAGCCAATCGTGACTTATTCTATGTATACACACCCTTGTTTTTTTTAAACAAACAAACTGTGGTTCGGTGCAGTGTGTGTGAATCCAGCCAGTTGCAAGCTGGGGTTAAACCAACCGTAGCTTAATGCTCTGTGAAAATCCTCAAAGGTCCATGTTCCACAGCGACACCTTTTTAAGTGTTCGATTAAGCTCTTGTTCTTCCAAAATAATAATTGAACAGCTCTTGATATTTGGAGAAATACTGTATTATGCAGGTATTGATAGCACTGGAATCCTATCAGAAGAAGCAGGTCAACCCTATTGCCAAGAAAAGACCTGTATTGCATCATTATCAGAAGAACATCTCCTTGTGTTGATTGAACTGGGAAAGAAGGAACTTCTCAACATAATGTACACCGTGATTATTTTGGGTTTATGTCCGTTTAATCCATAGTACTGCAAGAATCTTGGTGGTTTAAGTTTGTTGGGAATTCCAATGCATTGTGATGTTCTCTAGATGTTTTGGACTACAGTTCCCACCAACACTTGCTGTTGTTTTGGAAGCTGATAAAGCTAAAAGTCCAAAACATTTTTAGAGGGCATTCCATTCGCTGGCCCATAATTTTGAAATCACAGCTAACCATCGCAGAACTGCCTTTCCCAAGATCCTTTCAAGTTGAGAAAGGCCAATCCTAGAGATCAAAAAGAATTGGACATAACTTCATGTTAGATCAATGGTTCTCAACCTTTCTAATGCCGCAACCCTTTAATACAGTTCCTCATGTTGTGGTGACCCCCCAACCATAAAAATATTTTCGTTGCTACTTAATAACTAATTTTGCTACGATTTTGAATTCTAATGTAAACACCTGAAAGGCAGGTGTTTCCTCGACCTTTCTCACACGTGCAATTGCCCACATCTAACGAAAATCAGAGTCTATGGCGCCTACTTGGAAATAGGACCTATTAGACTCTCCTGGAGATGGATAGAGGA
>JANHFM010003452.1:61503-74601 GCA_032468115.1 Grayia smithii | reverse complement strand
ATGGATGGATGGATGGAAGGAAGGAAGGAAGGAAGGAAGGAAGGAAGGAAGGAAGGAAGGAAGGAAGGAAGGAAGGACTGTCAATTGGCTGAGACAATTCTGCATGCTTGAGTTACTTGGATGGATGGATGGATGGATGGTTGGTTGGTTGGTTGGTTGGTTTTTTTTATTGTTGAACTGCCCAGTCTTTTCAATGGGCCTTGAATTTATCAATTGATATGCAGGGTTGTCTCAATGACATTTTTCAACTACCATCATAGCTAGGACTTCAGACCTTTCAAAAGCCACTTTTACCAATAGAAGAAAGGCAATTGCACTTGGATGTCACCATGACTTCATAATATAGAGAAGCAAAGGTCTAGAAAGTTTTATTCCTTTGAACCTTCAGTTTATAAACAATTAAATCCAATCATTATGCCCAATGAAACAACTTCATGGCAGAAGTTGTTTACAGGTAGTCCTCAACTTATGACCACAACTGAGCCCCAAGTTTCCAGTTGTTAAGTGAATTTTGCCTCATTTTACAACCTCTCTTGCCACCGTTGTTAAATGAATCACTGCAGTTATTAAGGTAGTAACACAGTTGTAAAGTGAATCCAGCCTCCCCATTAACTTTGCTTGTCAGAAGGTCTCAAAAGGGGATCACATGACCTCGGGACATCGCAACCATCATAAAGTCGAGTCAGTTTCCAAGCTTCCAAATTTTGATCACATGACCACCGGGCTACTGCAATGGTTGTAAGTGTGAATAATGATTCTGTCACTTTTTTCAGTGCCGTAGTAATTTTGAACAGTCACTAAAGGAACTGTTGTAAGTCGAGAACAACCTGTATAGCCTTTTCTTGCTCTAAATGCCTGGAAATTTAGTTAGTCCTTTCCCTTTATGGAAACCTCCTCCTTTGCTTCCCACTGGCCATCCTGATTGAAGGACCAATTCAATTCTCCACCAGGGAAGGGAGCTGTTTCAAGAGTTGGGATGTTCTATCAGCCAGAGTAAGAAAGTCCCACAACAGTTCCTTTGGCCTTTTGAGTATTCCCAACTATCATCTTGAGTTCGGTTTATCCTTCCTTTCCTTCCGTTCTCAGCAGCCCTCTTCTCTCAGCCTTTTAACTCATCGGGCATTAAGTTGGGGGGAGGGGGAATGCATTCCCTGATGATGTAACTTACTCTCAAGGATGAGGAGGTGTTCCCTTCACCTCACTGAATAATAAAAAAGGCATCTAAGAAGACTCTCCAGAGCACAATCACACTGTGCTAAATGTGCTGAATTTGCTGACTGGATGTAGATGAAACAGAAAAGCCTCTTTTATCCTGTCTACACTTCATAGGAAGTTCTGATTGGTTGGTTTTCTGGGTAAGCAAAGAGAGAGAGAGAAAGACAACAGGAGTTTGCCAGAAGAGTTCAATAGGAGGATGAGAGGGCAATGATCAGAGAAGCTATGTGTTCTGAAAGAGTGTATGCTAAGCTGTGGTGACTATGGACAAACCATATATTGAATGGCTGCTGATTGCAAGATCTGTATCCTGCTGTTTGCTTGGTGCTGGTTATTGAGTGATTGCTTGCTTTCCAGTAACCAGAATCTGAAAGACGAATATAAGACAGCAAGTTCCAGCAAATGAATCTCACTAAGCAACTGAATTGAAAGCAATAACCAGGAATGTACTAGATAAGTATAAAGCGTAATCTGTTAACAAATTTTCAGTTAAGTGTTTGTATTTGGCGGCCACAAGAATTTGAGGAGGGAACAAGAAGAAATAGGAGTCTAAATTTGTGCCCTCTAGTGCTTGTGACATGTTTGTCTTCCTATCTGAAAATAATCTAGGGTACCTTTGCAACAGATTAAAGTTCACAGCAGTCCTTGTAAAAGAAGTGAAAGCACTGGCCATATTTTGGCCAATGATAAAAGAAAGGAATGATCAGTTCAAAGAAAAGCTGTGCAACCAAAATGATGCAAGCAACTCTTTATAAGGTAGACAAAAAGGAGGAAACCAGTGGATGAAAATAGCAAGAAGAAAGAGACATAGATAGATACTCTGCGCTATTAAAACTTGGCAAATGAAACCAGCTAAGGTGCTTCCAGGTTGAAAGAATTAGCCAGTGACATCATCGCTGCTTCGTTGATGCCCTGTTGGGAGTTCCTTTCATTAATGTGCCCATCAGATGGTACCTATCTATCTACTTGTGATTACACACTTTCAAACTGCTAGGTTGGCAGGAGCTGGAGCGAATAACGGGAGCTCACCCCACCATGCAGCAGCAGTCATGTCTCGAACACGGGCTTGCTGATCGTCAATCCAGCATCCTAATCACACGAGCCACTGTGCTCCAGGACACAAACTTATGTATCCCTAAAAGACAGAAAAAATACAACTCTGTCCTTTAATAGAATTCTTTGTTGGCCATGTGTGATTGAACACACAAGGAATTTATCTTTGGTGCATAAGTTCTCAGTGTACATTTTATGTACAGTATATATAAAAGACATAATTGATAAATCATGATCATAGTAATCATAAATACATTCATCATAAATCATAAGATACAACACTTAGTGATAGTCATAGGATACTAAACAAGCAATCAACATAATCGTGCTAGGAAACTAAATAAAACAATATAAATCGTAAAGATACAAGCAAAAAAGTTATAGTCATGAGTAGAAAAGGAGATAGGTAATAGGAAGGATGATAAGAATAATAGTAATACAGTCTTAGTAAATAGTTTGATAGTGTTGTGGGAATAAGTTGTTTAGCAGAGTGATGGCATGGGGGAAAAACTGTCCTTGTGTCTTGTTGTTCTGGTGTGCAATGCCCTATAACACCGTTTTGAGGGTAGAAGATGAAACAATTTATGTCCAGGATGTGATAATTAATAAGTATATAATAATATTATAATAATAAATAATGATTAATAAGGCAAAAGGAAGAGTCGCAATTGTTGATAACTTACTATTTATAAAGAATGAACATAACAATGCTCATTGTTATGAATTTAGAGGCTCAGCATCTGTGTTCAAATTTCCTATTGTCAAAATGCTCTATGCAATCAAATAGAAGATAATGTAGTGGCTCTTTGGAGATTTGTTGGTTTATTTTTAGCTGAATGTCACCCCAAGTCACACTTTTGAATTGGGTAACCCCATAAATCCAATAAATAAATAAAGGGGTTGAGTCAGTGGTGAAATCCAAATTTTTTTACTACCGGTTCTGTGGGTGTGGCTTGGTGGGTGTGCCACGGAAGGATACTGTAAAATCTCCATTCCCACCCCACTCCAGGGGAAGGGTAGTGCAAAATCCCCATTCCCTCCCCACTCCTAGGGCCAGCCAGAGGTGGTATATGCCGGTTCTCTGAACTGCTCAAAATTTCCGCTACCGGTTCTCCAGAACCTGTCAGAATCTGCTGAATTTCACCCCTGGTTGAGTGATATTTTCCTTTTTTTGTGTGTAGAGTATAGGATTTTGGTTATTCCAAGAGTTACTTTATGGCTCAGGGGGCATGGCAGAGACAGAAATTCTGTTTTTGCACTCTCCAATCACTTGATCGGTGGGGGAAAAGACTGGTTCATGGTGTGTTTCCTACCTTTTCTTAGCATTCCGAGTTTGGCAGGAGTGAAGGCAATTATAATGCCAGCTTCAAACCACTTTGAAGAGATCAGGTAATACCGATAATGTGCAAAATCTAAAAGGTCTGTCACTATATTTAAAGCTTCAGTGCTGCTGTTGATAAAAATAACTCCCACCGCTAAGAATAAGGAGTGAGTTCAGATAAAGTAGAAGTTCTTTTTTACGTTATCACAAGGGCAGGCAGAAGGGCTTTTAAAAATGAAAACAACAAAAGTTACAAGTTTTGAAAGCTACTCAGAGTTTCATCCATGAGATAAATTGAAAAAGTCATTACCTTTGTGTATTACGCATTACTGGAAGAAAAGTGTGTGAAATTCTTCTGTTCGTGTTGGTTGAGAATTACGTGAGCTGAAATCCAATGGGAAGGTCTCTGATGAGAAAAAAGATGTTCTAAAGACACTAATGGTAAAGCTAGAGTATTTTCTACATAATTATAGTAGGGAGCCATGAGCACCCATAAGGGCATTGTTAATTAGTTAGAAATGGTAAACAAGGGAATTATTCTGAGAACTGGGAAAATGTCATTTTTGGAATCTTATCTTCTAGTAAAGAAATGTATTTATTCATTTATTGTTATCCATTCTTTATTATTTTTATACATAACTCAAAGCGATAAACATACCATAACTCTGTGAGATAGGTTGGTTGAGCTGAAAGAAAGTTACTGGCCCAAAGTCACCCAGCTGGCTTCCTATCTAAGGCTGAACTAGAACTCACAATCTCCCAGTTTCTTACCTGGTACCTTAACCATCCAACCAAATTTATCATCCTTATCAAACTTTATTAGCATTATTAGTATTGTCATAATACGTGGGCATACAGAAAGAAGGCACCTCTAAAACGGTTACAGAAGCATAGCTTGTGTACTTTCAGTTTTGGATCTCTTCATTCTAACAATTCTCCCAAATAAATAGCATAAGAACTCAGTAATTCAGATTGCTTAGAGCAGGAGTGTCAAACTCAAGGCCCGTGGGTGGGATGTGGCCCACGGGGTGCTGAGGTCTGGCCTACCGGGCCTCTGAGTTCGGGAGGGCCACATGTGCCCACCCCCAGACTCCGTTTTCACTGGCAGAGAGCTAGCAAAACAAACTAAAAACAAAACAAAAGGAGCAATGTTTCCCCCTTTGCATTTGAGCAGGCAAGAAGGGATGGGAAAGGAGAAAGGGAAAAAGGAAAGACAAAGAGGAAGATGGGAAGAGAGCAAGGAAGGAAAAATAAGGAAAGAGGGGAAGGAAGAAAGGAGAATGAAGAGGGAAGGAAGAAGAAGAAAAGGAAGGAAGGAAGGAAGGAAGGAAGGAAGGAAGGAAGGAAGGAAGGAAGGAAGGAAGGAAGGAAGGAAGGAAGGAGATTATAATGAGTGTGAGAGAGGGTCTTAGGGAAGTCCTGCTTTAGCACTTGGCCACCACAGCTGCCCCTGACCCGAGTCCCATGTCACACCCACCATAGCCACACCCCCATCCATGTCCACCATGACCACACAGCCACGGCCATGTTCCATGCCCCCCTGGCTCTCCGAGGTCAAACACAACCCTGATGCAGCTCTCAGTGAAATCAAGTTTGACACCCCTGCTCTACAAGAATCTGAACTATTAACAGACAAAGCAAATTGACGGTAAATAAGAATCAATTAAATTCAAGTTGGGCTGAATTTCTTAAATCTCTTGTGAGCATGAAGACACTCAAGACTAATGATGTGTTTGACCCCTCCCTCAGTCTCTGCCTGGTCATCTATTACATAAATTGCACTAAGGATAGACTGGATTAGCTAAATTATTTATAAGGTTGTGAAATAATGGTACATGGAGCCCGGTTGGTAAAGGGAGAAGTTATGGCCATATTGGAGGGTGATATGACTGTATCACATCTAGTTTGGACCTTAGACAAAGTTAAGGGATAGAAAATGCACCTTGGCAGTTCAATGAGATTTAAAGGAAAAGTACAATAATCCAGTTGCCCAGGAATTACTGCAGCCACAAATACTGTGTAGCTATAAAGGTCAGAAAGCAGAAAGTAACAAGAATACCTTGAAGATGTTTTGCTTAATCAGTTCAGTTCAACACTGAAACATTGCCAGAAGGAATTATATGCTGGAGTTTCTCCATGAAAGCACCATTGCTTGAAGTTTTTAACTTTAACTATTAGTTAAGTATACAATCCCCCAGTTCATTCATGCACTTATGATGAGAAGACTGTTTACAGCTTCTTCTCTGATGGCTTGTAAAAATTTGTACTCTCAAATTATACAGAAAAATAGCTAAATTTCTGTTTTAGTGGCACTTGCTACTATGAGGGTCATTAACATTTTCAGGCACCGAATGCAAACCAATATATAGCATAAAATTTTTTAAATCTTTAACAGATTATAGCAGTCTGTACCTCAATCACTGCAGGATCCTATGCGAGAATGTCAAAAAAAACCCTCACCTACAAATACTGAAATATCAAAAGATTTTTTCTGGTAATCTTGGTGTTTGGTGTTATGAGACTAACTGAAGTTGCCACACCTAAAGTTAAAGCAGATATGTAAGCAGGGTGGACAAGAGCCAGGAATCTTGTCTAAAAGATCCATTCAGATAGATAGTTTAAAAGGAACCAGGTTATTAAGGAAACAAGGGGAAAAATGTTATCTGAACCAGATAAAAGTTGGGCCTCAACATATGGAAACCCCACTCCCAAGTCTCATTAACAGCTTGAAAATCAACAAGGCAAGAGTATCTATGAATCAACAAAGCAAGGATTTGGGGGAGATAAAGGGGGTCCTTAAACCTACCCCTTCATTGAATTCTCTTTGGATTCAGACTTGGTGGTGTCTGTCCCTCTGTTTAGTGCCTGAAAGCCTAGTTGAAAAGGATATGTATAAGTGTGGATGAATGTACAGTATGTGTGTGAAAGAAAGAAAGAGCAATTGTATATTGCAACCAGTAAAGTTTTGCTGTTACTCTAAATTCACTGGCTCTTTGTGTATTCCAAAGGACCAGTTGTGCCTCAGTGTTCATTTGAAAGTGATTTGAACGTATTTTTCGGAGTATACAGTGCACCGGTGTATAAGACGCACCTTAGTTTTTGGGGAGGAAAATTAAAATTAAATTTTAAAAAAAAGCTGATTAGGGGTGGATCTGCCTCTCAGAATACCTCCAATCAGCTGTTTCTAGAGGTGAATTTTAGCAACAGGTTCCTTGGTTATGAGCTCTGTGCTTTGCTTTTTTTCTGCCTCTGAAAGCTTCCAAAACAGAGCTTCAGGAAAAAAAGTCTCTGAGGCTTTTCTTCTGAAGCTTCTTTCGGAGGCATTTTTCAGCCTCTGAAATCTCCATTTGAGAGGTTGGGCGGGGCTACATTCAGAGTATTGGGTGGGGCTACATTCAGAGTATAAGAAGCACCCTGATTTTCACCCTCTTTTTGTGGGGGAAAAAGGTGCGTCTTATACTTTGAAAAATATGGTAACTGTTGAGCAGTACTATGAGTGTATTGATTGAGTGACCATAAGGTGAACCTGGGAGCACCTGCAATAATATCCTCACTTAAAATTCACAAGAGGCTTTACGAGAAAAACATTATCTTCTGAGTTCAGTTGAAAAGGCAACACAGGAATAAAAGTCAATGCAAAATTACAATAATTCCCACATGATCTTTGTGGAAGCATTGTCTTCAGCAATTTGCAAAACTCCAACCACCGAGACCAGGGTTGTTGAAATATTTTATTTGCTTGTAAAAATGCTTAGAATAGCACAAAGGGCTGGCAGAAAATCTGTAGTAAGCAATAGCAACACCATTTTATAAAGAAGTAGGGAGCAAAACCAAAAAAGTTGCATATGGGAAAGACCAATGGCTTATGCCTTCAGCTAATGTATTATGATTAGCTAGATATTGCCTTTGTAGATGCTGTGGTTAACCAGTGACATTTTCCAAGTGTTGAAACGGAAGGATATCTGCACCAGCTAGCTCATGCTCATGAAAACAGCATGTGGTGATCATGCTGAAAGAACATGGACAGGAAAAATGGAATATTGTATAGTCCATTTGTGTCTGTATTGTTAACAATTGGTTAAAAGCTCTTAAATAGTAACCTGTTAAAAGAGATGACAAGATACATTCAGCACAAGTGCTGTCTAACATCCTCTGATGATCTTGGCCAGAATAAAATACTTCCTCCATTCCTCAACAGTTGTCTGGCATCAGATTTCTTCCCTACTTGAAAATGAACCACCGACAGAGAAAGGATATTTTTCTCCTAGGAATGAGTACTATAGATTTCCATTGCATATGGATGTGCTTACCATGGTCTTAAATGGAATATTGACCCAATATATGGACACAGCACCATTAATAAAAAATGCTTCTAGATGCTAAAGTTTTACATAATAGCTTACCGATTCCCCATAGATTGTTTCAGTTAGAATTAACAAAAACCCAGATGGTTCAGGGGTTTCTAGATGATGAGAAGGGAGTTGTCCACAAGCATCATGTTACCTGTCTCTGGAACAGATTCTGAGATTTAGAACATAATGGACAGATGCTTTGCACTTGCCATACAGCATTCATAATGCATACAGACAAATAAAATGCACAAAGCACTTATTACAAATACCATGTTATATCAAGTTTGTGATACCTAGGAGACTCTACATTGCAACGAACTCAATAATTGAAAACCACTGCTATCGCCACCATTAAAGCAGCATTTGGCCATGTTTAGAGTAGCTTTAGTTTATTGCTTGTAGTCATCTTGCTAAGCTATAATGTTGGTTCATAACAGAAAAGCTGAACATCTTTTATGTTGATTAGTTGCTCAAGCCTGAGAGTGTTCACTGCCTTTTTAAGTAGCCTAGAAATCAATAAGCCATTGAAATGATGGTAATTTTAGGAGATATCTGGAATCATGGAGCAGGTTTATGGGGCTGCTGCTATTGTTGCCTGAATATGACTCAATCTCACAAGCCTAAATGACCTCTGAATGACAACATGAACATTAAAAAAAGTTGAATAAAAGATCTGTGCTACTCTTTTACAGATTCCCTCTTTTTCCCTTTGAAGTTACTATAAGCATCTGTTTCTTCAGCATTGCCTTCAATTGATGCAGAAAGTAAACCAAGTTAAACAAATTAAACTAAGTTAAAACAAATGTCATGAGCAACAGTGATCATTTTGGAGCCAAGGTTCAGAAAAGTCTTGAAGGTAAAAGCTATAGCTTTATTGAAGAAGTAAACATAATTTGATCCAGTATTTTGGTTATATGGCTGTACTCATTTGTAAGTACGAACACACATACAGCTCTTCCCAATGTATTTTGGAGCTGATTACTCCAACATCTTTTTAATTAGATTTATCAAATCAGATTAATCAATTTCATTTAAGTACCTTTCATACAAGGGTAACTTTCTCAAATACTGAAGTTAGGGAATAGTAAATATTTTTGCTTTGGAAAGCGGAAAGCTCAGCCCAACTTTCCTAAAAGACTATGTGAAGATGATGATAGCAAACCAAAAGAACTGATTTGGTGTAGTGGTTAAGACACCAGGCTGGAAATCAAGAGGTTGAGTTCTTTCTGCTAGTTGATACAAAACCAACTGGCTTTGGACAGTCAAGAAGGATCTGTTTCCTGAAATGTTGCCAAGAAAACTGCAAGGATTAGACCAGGCAGTCACCAAGATTCAATGATTCAACTCAATGATGGAGAAGGAAAAGGAGGAAAAGAAGAAGCCAATCCCATACTATTGCAAAGCAACTGGGGAGTTGTTTCCAAGTAGCCACTACAGGAACCAAAATTCTACTTGAAGGCACCTTCGCCATAGTAAGCCCAGGAAATCATCTTCTATCTTGAAACCTGCAAAACTTTATCTCCCAATGAAAGAGAAAAAGGAAAGCCTGCATTTATTCCTAAATCTGCATTACTCCCCTGCCTTAGGATAGAAATGATTTTATCCTACCATAGACATATGTAGTTAGATCAAAGTTTGCAGCCACAGAGTGCTTCTCTAGCAAATGCTTTGCAATTCACAGTCTCAGCCTCGGGCAGCTCACATGGTTTCCTCATACTCTTTGGAGAGGGAAAGAGATTTTGAAAAAGATTCAAAACAAATATGGAACATTTAAGTGCAAAACTTCAGTGGTGGTGCTGTTCTCTTATCAATGCTGTATAGTTAAATTACAAAGGTATTCAAACAATTCTGCTCTGCTGTTTGTCAGATACTACATTTACAAATTTCTTTTAAAAGAATTTCTCTTTATCTCTATACTGCAGTGACGGCTTGTAACCAGGATGCTACAAGGGAAAGTTCTTTCAAGAATGCCTTTTTTAAAAAATTGCTTTGGGTGTTTTCCAGTAATATATGTCTGAGAAGAAACAAGAATATAAAAGGCAAGAAAGATAAACAATGTACCCTATTATGTTATTTAACTCAATCAATGCTACTCTATGCATTTGTACACAAAGGAATGTCCCACTGAGTTAAATGGGATTAACTGTCCCATAGATTCTACACCTGGATATTTCAATGAAGTGCTATAAGAGACAATCCTTCTATACAAAATTCAAGTGAAGTGCCTATAATCTTTCCATACTGTTCTATCCAGCCTGGTTTTGAGTCTCCTTGCTACAATATTCTGTGTCCATGAACATGCTCAGTTTTGAGTAGGCTGTTTTGGGAATCAAGTTCTTTGTTGAGAGATCCCCAGCAAAACATGGAATTTTTTACAAAAATTGTGTGAGGCTGTTCCTCCAATCCGCTGATAGTATAAGCTTATTTTTTTGTTTGTTTGTTTAATCTGGTTTTGATTTGGCTACATCAATATAAGTCTCACAACCTGGCAACCTAGAGTATAATGCTGTCTTTATTTATGAACATATAATTTTGAATATTTTGATTGTATTCCAGCACATGATGGATAATTGCCATCTTTCGAAAATACAGCTGTTGCTTAATACCAAGCCACTTTTATTTAACTGCTGCAACTGAGTATATTGGCATTCTATATTAAGTCTTTCGAAACTCCGCCTTCATTTCCCCTTGACCACTTTCGGTACTGGATCTTTGTCTCCTTCTGCCCAGCTCATCAGTTTCATGTGATGGGACAGATGTGGCCCTACTTGCTTCTAGGTGGCATCTCTAATCTCCATATGTAGTAACCATATCATTCTGAACATACTCAGTTTGCTCAGAGATTTTAAAAATGAGAAACATTTAATCTTAAATTGATTGCATTCTTTCCAATTTTCTTTAATGAGGACTGGAGTTGAGATACATTGCTCCTTTTTTTAAAAAAAATCCTCTTCTACTTTGAAAGATATACAGTATATAAAGAATATTCTAAATCCAAAGGGGTTTTTTTGCCTTGGTTTTTTTTTTCTTTTTTTCATAGGTGAACTGTTATGCCCTGAATGGCACTAGCACCTAGATAAACAGTTGGAATTTCCAATAGTTTTCATGGTAGACAGAAACAACTCTTGGATCATCCCAGTCAGTCTGAAAACATTAAGAAAAACAATATGAATATACAACAGATATAAAATTATGCAATAGTATCTTTTTATTATTATGTTTATTTCCACTTATATCCCGCCCTTCTCCAGAGACTCAGGACGGCTTTCAATTTCAAGCACGACTCAATGTGCTTAGCAAATTCCTTCATTCCTTGTATATGCCTGCTTATTTGGGGGTATTTGCCCCCCCCAGCGGCATTTTTACAAAGTCAGCTTATTGCCCCCAACAATCTGGGTCCTCAGTTTACCTACCCCGAAAGGATGGAAGGCTGAGTTAACCTTGAGCCTGGTGAGATTCGAACCAACACTAATTGCAGGCAGCGGGAACTAATCTGGAAGCACTTAGCCAGAGCACTAATTAAGTGCGCCACCCAGGGCTCAATAAAATTTTTATTCAGAGTATGATTCTATAAAGGCATAACCATTTTGATATGTTTAACTACCATTCCATTCCAAACGATCCCACAGCTATAATTTTTATGGCAGTCAAACATAGGTGATAACTTCATTTCTTTTTCTTGGTGAGTTGCCACCATCAGGATAGGTATTGAGGAATACAGTTTCTAGTTCACCACTTTTGATTATCTGGAATAATTTGCTTTTCATAGATGTTTTTTCTCTTTGACACCTTTTTAATCATGTAGCAGGCTGGGCTCCTGGTACATTTGGCTAAATTTCCTATGCATTCACAGATGTGTTCCTATTTGTAATGGGGAAAACCTGGACAGTATGATATGATCTTCCTTTTTCACTGATACATTCCCGTCAAAGGGAAAGAAGTACATACACCTACATTCTCTCTTACACCCAAAGACACATAATTGTTCATGAAATATCTGGACCATGAGATTGGTCCAGAAACACCAATACCAGGTTTTCTCCAAGTAGCTCATTCATAATAATAGCAGAACAACATATTAACAGAATTGCAAGGGACCTTGGAGGCCTTCTAGGACAACCCCCCTACTCAAGCAGGAAACTCAACAGCATTTCAGACAAATGGCTGTCCAATCACTTCTTAAAAACCTCTCCTGCTGGAGCACCCACAACCTCTGGAGGCAAACCATTCCACTAATTAATGGTTCTAACCAGGGGTGGGTTCTACTTACCTTTACTACCATTTCTGATGATGCACGTGCTTTGCGTGTGATCAGCGCGCATGTGCTTTGCGCACACTGAATGGGCGCTCTGCGCATGCGCAGTAGCTTATTTTTGTGAAAAAGCCTCAAAAAAAGCATTCTGTGCATGTGCCGAGCGCACAGAACCCTGAGAACTGTAAGTATGGGCGCGCGGGTGGGCCCAGCTCCCGGTCACGGAGAACCGGTTCGGTGACGTCACAGCGTCACCGCTACCGGATCACGCAAACTGGCCCAAACCGGGAGCAACCCACCACTGGTTCTAATTGTCAGGAAACTTCTCGTTAGTTCTAGGTTGCTTCTCTCCTTGATTAGTTTGGATCCATTGCTTCTTGTTCTGCCTTTGAGTGCTTTGGAGAATAGGCTGACCCACTCTTCTTTGGGGAAGCTCCTTAGATATTGGAAGACGACTATCAGATCACACCCATTCCTTTTTCCCCCAATAAACTAGAGATATCCAACTCCTGCAACTGTTCCACATCTGTTTTAGCTTCCAGTCCCCTAATTGTTCCAGAACGTGAAACAGAATTGCAGACGGATGGCCAATGCCAGTGATGGTTAAGTTTTTTGGTGCTGAGTGCCCAAAATGTGTATGCGCGTGCAAATGCATGTGCGCATGCCCAAACCCCCAAAATGCAATGTAAGTGTCCCGTGCACGTGCCCCGCCCCTGCACATGCAACCCATGCATGTGCCCCCTGCTCTGTGCATACCCCTCGCCCAATGTGCATGCGCCAATCCACGGCCTGTTTTGGCTTCCAGGTTGGTGCAGGCTGCAGGAATGGAGTAGAAAGGTAGGGCACACTGGGGGGGGACACACACACACCTAAAGAGATCGAGGAAGTCATGGACGGCTGAAATG
>JANHFM010003450.1:74842-86105 GCA_032468115.1 Grayia smithii | reverse complement strand
AGGTGTTTACATTATGATTCATAATAGTAGCAAAATTACAGTTATGAAGTAGCAACAAAAATAATTTTATGGTTGGGTTCACCACAACATGAGGAACTGTATTAAAGAGTCGTGGCATTAGGAAGGTTGAGAACTACTGTACTATACTATTGTAACAAACGGCTGCTCAGCTTGAACTCCAACACTATTGCTTTTATATATTTTTTTCAAATATGAGGGGAGATTAGATACTCTCATTCACAATAAATAGCTTTTGCCTCTGTATGCAATTTCATTTTCAGTAACTAAAACCAATTTTTTGTCCATTGTTATCTTCATGCTAAATTAACTAGATATATATATGACATAAATATGATAAATAAATAAATATATATCCTACTGGTGATTGAGTACTGATTTTTTACATTACATGCATTTACATCCCATCTTGCCTCCTGTTTGCTTGAAATCTTTTGCTTTCATAACTCTAATTCCCATCTATTTTTTAAATGCTTGGAAGTACAGTATCAGTGTTACATTTGTATCACACTAAATAGTTATACTAATTTGACTGATAGAAGACTTTATTTGTTTAGATTTATGTTTCGCCTTTCTAATCAATCAAGAATCAAGGCGGCCCTGGCCTGAAGATACTGCACAAATTTAATGCTCATCATATCTAGGAATTACTAGGTAAAAGAATAAAGCATTCAGGTGGGTAGCCATATCATTACTCTCCTTATGAAAATATTAAAATCTAACAAAGCAGATTTTAAACAAAAGCAATTTTGACCATTAAGTAAGACCATTTTTAAAAAGTTTTCAGAGTTTATGAGGCAATTGATATAAGTTTAAGATCTTAAGCCTATTTTAAGGCTCAGGGTACCATCGGCCAGACAATGTCAGCTGGTGGTGCCCAGGGTGAGGGCGTTCTCTGTGGGCGCACCGACCCTCTGGAACCAGCTCCCCACTGACCTCCGGACCGCCCCTCACCTCCGCTCTTTCCGTCGCGATCTGAAAACATGGCTTTTCAATCAGAGCTGCTGATGGATCGGGTTTTTAAAGAATTTTTCCTGTTTTTAAATTGTTTTGAATCTAAATTTTTTAATTTTAAAATTCTTCCATGTTTTTATGTCTCTTCGTCTACGGACTATTCTATGAGCCGCCCCGAGTCCTTTGGGAGAAGGGCGGCATACAAATTTAATTAAATAAATAAATAAATAAATAAATAAATAATTTCTTCTCCAAAATCAGAATAAAATTGCATTTCTGTGGCATGAACAAAGATAAGTACTAGATAGTGGACAAAAAATGGTTTGACAGCTACATCTAGTCTGTGGATTATCTGGACTATAAGGTATGTCAAACCACATAACCTAAATCTCAAAATAGTGTTGTTTTGCCTTTGGGCTCTATGAACACTAGAGGTAACAGCTGAAGAGCACATTATGAGTAAACCTGGTCTATTATATACTTTAGTCATAATTATTAATGCTGACATTTTAATTCTGCTGACAAAAGCAAAAAACATATTGGTAGAAATGGAGGGAAAAAAGCCCATGTTACAGATAGCACTCAAGTTGTGACAGCAATTGGAACCAGAATTTCCATTGTTAAGAAATGTGGCCATAAAGCATGACATCACATGACCACATTGCTTAGTGATGGCAATTCCAACAGCCCCAGTTGCTGTTGTAACCCTAGGACCACAAAAGTCTTGAGTTCCAGGCAAGTAGGCCAACAGAGGAGTGTTGTGGATGTGAGTTTGGGGGGAAGGGGGCGGCTGCTGCCAGTTTCCATGAGCAGGTGCCATGCCATGTACGAAGAAGTGCAGGTAACTGGGTTGGTACTATGGAGTATAGGTGGCTATGCAAGTGTTTTGGGTGGGCAAAAGAGGAGTGGGGCAACTTGTAAACCTCCTGTCTACTTCACTATTGACTTTCTTTGTGGGAAGTTGGCAGGGAAGATGTAAAAGCTGGTCATGTAATTGCAGGGAAACTGAGATTGCAGAAACTTCCAGTACCTTTCTTAAGTCCCCTTAGTTTACTGCCATCGTAACAGTGAATGGTCACTAAAGTAGAGTTCAAACACAAGGGCTACCTGTAATGGAAATAGTCAAGAACCTTATGCTAGTAGTTTATAGTGAGATTCAGTGTCATCTAGAGTAAAAACCAAAGAAATTTGAGTTCTAGTTCTGCCTTACATATGAAATCCAGCTGGGTAACTTTAGGCTGGGGGGCGGGAGGGAGGGAGATCAAGTTCTACTGGTTAATTTTGGAGTGCTTTCCAGTATATCAACAAATAATTCAGAAGCCCATTGTTTTAACAAAAGGAACTAAAGGCTTCTTCCATCAAAAAAGTTAAGGTCAAAAGCAACAATAGGATGAAAGCATTATAAAAATGGAATTGGAAGTGCTTTTACTTATGGAGCTGTAGGATACAAATAAAATAAAAATAAGACTGGTGTTGAAGAATATGAGTCTTGTTAATGATTATTGATTTTCAAATACCTTTAGGGCAATGGGTCCTAGGAATATGTAAAAAATGATATAGATCCACAAATTTACATGAAACAACTTGATACTTTATTTTTACTATGAGAAACTTGGTAACAGGATATTAGACACTAAACAAATTGTAGAAATTTGCTATAGATTACTAATTGGAAGGCTGGGAAGTTAACTTCACAATTTAAAAAAGAAGAGTAAATTGCTTCTTTTAATTAAAAGTGTTTTTCTCCCAAATTCGTATATGAAATCTTCATGCAGTAAGATATGGAAGAAACAGGTTTAGGCATTTATTTTAGAAGTTTTATTAACCAGTGACTTTTGAACTATTTTCATTGAAACAGGCATTCTTTCCAAATTTTTCAGCACAGATTTATCCATACAAACAATTTTTATAGCAAAGAATTAGATATACTAATCTCAGCTATAGAAAAAATATAGTCAGCGACAGTCAGGAAATTAAGTGTCCTTAATGGCTTAATGAGACTGCTGTGAATCAGTGAAAATGAGAGTAGCAGAGGACATACCTTGGAACTGCTCCCAAAACAATCAAGTTGGCTTTTTGTTTGTTGTTTCCAATTACAGCATTTTTCATATCTCTGTAAATCCAGAAAGAGAAAAACCCTAGTAAATTATGCTGAGATACTACCAGCTCAGTTTTGCAGAATGTAGCACCATTTAGTTGCTACATCTAAGCACTGAACAGGAAAAAATAACATCCCCATTATTAATATAAATATCTGACATTTCTCTAATACCAGCTATTCAAACAGCAGAAGTGTGCACTTGAGCATTCATTATAAAGCCATCTGGCATATAAATCAGATAGCAGTATCAAAGTGTTAAATTAGGATGGAGTTAGAAGTAAAAATTTAAAAATTAAACATGAGAATCCCAATATGGCCATTATACTTTACAGTGGCTGCATTTCAATGAGGCTAAAAAGAAAGGCTAAAAAATGAATTTGGTTTACTTTAAACTGTCATATGTCATATTCAATTATACATCTTTTGATGTTACAATTTAGTCCTATTATATTGGCAACATCTGAGACACCTAAATTTTTATTCTTAGAGAAAGTTTTCCTAAATCTAGAGTTAAATGTTTTATACAACTGAAAAGCTGTACCAAGATTGATATGGAGATATTTCAGGCAACTTTGAATAATAGGAAATCAATGCAATAAAATTGATTTTAAGAAATCAATGAGCTAATAATTTAAAGAAATGTTGAATTATCCTAATGAACACATCAATGCGATGTTAAATTATATTTCAAAAATTTGGAGCCTGCCAAATTATAAAGAAATTGAGATTAATCATGTGGCCGCTGCTTTTAAGAAGACTGTTTTACTCCAATGGAGATTCTAATGTTATGATGGAAGACATGCATTCACTTTAATGCCTACATAATATTTATTAAAGTAGTAGAAAGTCTATTAAATTTTACTCTTATGGCCAATATTTTTTGGGGTTTGTTACTGACATGTGTTCTTGCTTCTTTATTTTTATTTGGGCTACTCCTTTCCTTCTGTTTATAGTTTTGAAGCAATAAAAATAATATAAGTAGTCCATGACTTACAACAGTTCATTTAATGACCGTTTGAAGTTACACTGAAAAAAGTGACATGACCATTTTTCACACTTATGACTGTTGCAGCATCACGATTTACATTTTCATGATTGACAACTGGTTCATATTTATGATGGTTGCAGTGTCCTGGAGTCATGTGATCATCGCAAACCAATGTGCTTAGCCACAGCCTTCATTCCTTGTATATGCCTGCTTGAGAACCTCTGGCAAGCAAAGTCAATGGGGAAGCCAGATTAACAACCGTGTTACTAATTTAAGAACTGCAGTGATTCGCTTAACAAATATGACAAGGCATCAAGTGGGGCAAAACTCACTCAACAAATTTCTCATTTAACAACATAAATACAGAGCTCAATTGTGGTCATAATTCAAGGACTACTTGTATTAAAAAACTAAATTTGGGCATAACCCTAAACAAGAAACATTCTTATATACAACTCAATTACTCCAACTTGGCTTCTCCTTCCAGAGATCACATTGTGCATGCATTGTTTGCAAATTTGAAAGCTGTTTTCTTTCCAAAACCAGTTACAGTACACTGTTTATGAATGCAATTCTAAAGAAAGCATAGTCAGAACCATTTCAAATACATTTAGCTACCTTCAATAGAAGTAATAACTAAGAAATAGTAATCAAGCACTGTTTATCAATATGGTGTTCCTGTTGCAAATGAACAGTCACAATGCAGTTTGCATGAAACACTGAATATTGAGTTGCTACATTGTTTGCATTTTTAGGGTAGTCAAAAACACAGGATTTGGCTATCCCAACTGTAGCTGGACAGGTTGGGATAGGCAAGGTTACAAAAATACTTATTTTCCTTAAGTACCGGTAATAAAAAATGCAGATTAAGTTTAGCTCATTTCATCTTCACTAATACCTATGAGTCAGTACTTCTGAGTAATTGCTAGTTTGCTTTCAGAAGTCTTCCTAAATTTCCAATTCACAAAGTGCAAAGCAAAAACATCTAAAAATCAACCACATTCTCAAATTAAAGTGTTTTCAGTTGCTTCCATCTCCAGCCCTAGCTGAACTTTTCATTCTTACTCATGCTGGATAGCCTTTTTTGAAGTTCAGCTCCTCTGGGAACACAAGCTAAGAATGCAATGTAAGTTCTTAATTTCAAGTTACATTTCTTCCAATATAAAAAACAACAGAATATAATTTCAAAAACAATGCGCTATTCAGGAAAAGCACATATAAGTATCATCTGCCAAACTATCCATATATAAGGAAAAGATATGTTGCTGAAACATTCCATCACAGCCTCCACAAAATAAAATAAAATGTCTAACACTGAGGTCCTCCAAAAATAGTGGCTGAGCAGTGGGGCGATTTTTTTCCTCCTACTGACATACAGCTGATTTTGCCACCAAAGCTGGTTCTTTAGCAGTGAGTTCCCCAAATCTGAGCAGGAGCAACTAGGAATGACTCAAGACAAAAATCTTGTACCTCTCTGGAAAGAGGAATCTCGATGGGGCCATCATCTGAACTATATATCCGCTCTTTCCGTCACGGCCTGAAGACTTGGCTTTTCCAACAGTCTTGTTGATCCGGGGGGTAATTTTTAATTCTGGGTTTTTAATTATTATATTGACAATCTTAATATTGTTTTTATTTGTTTTATTGTATTGTATTTGTTTTTATTTATGTGCGCCGCCCTGAGTCCTTAGGGAGTAGGGCAGCATACAAATTGAATAAATAATAATAATAATAATAATAATAATAATAATAATAATAATACATTCTAACCACTGCACCACCACGGCTCTTACCTTTAACTCCTTATCTACCAGACCAACCTTTTCCAGTAGAGTTTTGATAGTCTCCAACTCTATCTTGTAGACATCAGGGTTACAAGGGAAAGGAAATCAGGGAAGATGGCTACAAGATAGACTTGGAGACTATCAAAACTTTACTGGAAAAGATGGTCTGGTAGATAAGGAGTTTAAGGTACAAGTATAAATTGTGTGGGAAGGATAAATTTAATAACAGTGTAGACAGTTTGGCTTTTATAAATGGGAAATAAAGATTGTGTGTGAGAAAAAGGAAGGAGAAAGTACGGTATGTGTCTTGTCAATTTAAAAGACTTACATGATATGTTTATGATATTCTTCCTGATTCTCTATGCTTATTTCCAACAATTTTTCAAATGCTGTTTTTGCCTAGAGCATGTCTTCAGATAGGATATGTTTACTACTCAGTGAATAACAAATGGCAGGATTAGAAAAGAGTGAGAAAATTTAGAGACACAGTGAACATCAAAAAAATTCATTGGCAATTATACAAATGCCTTGCAAAGAACATTTGTCAACATCCATTTATCCCAGATACCACCCATCTTGGATAACTGAAACCACATTGCAATAGTGTTCAAGTGTTGCAATGTTTCCAAATACAGTTGAAAGAGATGAAATTGGGTAAGCATCTCACAGGTTCAGGTGACATTACAGTTCTTCACACAGTAGATTTATAGGATGCTATGAAAAGTCAGTAAAATGCTATTTTATTTAATCTTATTGTATTTTTAATGCCATGGAGCAAGGGTGGTATTCGCTTACCTTCGCTATCAGTTCGCAAATGTGAGTGCACACACCACTTCCATACATGTATAGGACCTTCTGTGCATATGCAGAGCGTCAAAAGCAGGACATGATGATGTCCAGGCGGATGGGCAGAGCCTCCTGCAGCCACCACTATCGGTTCATCTGAACCGGATAGAACCGGCTGGATATCACAACTGCCATGGAGGGAAATAGCTTTAATGAATTTTCAGCATCAGGTACAAAAATATTCTGACCACCATTTGCTTCTTTTGAGCAAATGGGGTGAAAAAAGACTAGAAAGTTTTCAAAATAATACAATTGTATATTTGAAGAGTCTCAGTTTGGTAGAACTCCGTAGTGTAATATTTCAATTACACTTAATGGCATTTAATCTATTTAATATTGCCAGCTCCAGATCCATCTTCTATTACTTTTGAAAGGAGAATTGTCACTAGGATTTTGACAGTGAACCTTGGTAAAATTATAATCGTAGGAATACTTTGATTGCAGTGAATTATTTGGATTTGAATAAAAACATTAATCATATTAAAATAAGTTACAATAACTGATACAATGTGAAGAGAATAATGAAAAATTAAATTATTCACTTTCTGTCAAACAGTTGTTGAATGAAAGCTTAATATATAATATTTCTGATATCTTGACAGAAAATATTTGTAACTTTAAAAATAGGCACATTTATGCAGAATATCTCTAATCTGTACCATCTATCTATCTTTAATCTGCTGGGGATAACTGGAAGTTTTCGAACTGTAGTGTCAACATGACATGAAGGTGCTATGGTTGGGAAAAATGTCTGAGACTAATGATCTTTATGTTACAAAAAATAGTAGAGTTTTGATGACTAGGCCCAGGAAAATACAGTATTACCTGGGTTTAGGGTGTGGACAGATATCTGGGCATCAAAAACATCAGAATATGGAACAGGATGGCTTTTTTGTCTCTCCTAGTATAGGAGTGCCTTTGGTTTTATGACTTCATTTACTGATTTAAAAGACTGACATGGCCATCTATTTTATGTGCTGTAAATATGGGCTCTTACAACAACAACAAAAAGCAGAAAACAGTATGAATTGGCATCTAAACAAAAACAATACCCAGCAGGCTCAATTATGCTCCCAACACATAAACACAGTCATTGGGCTCCAGCTTTCCCTTATCCAAATTCTTGGAGAAAGATTCAGCTTTTTAAGGCAGTAAGCATGGTTTTATTTCATTTGGTATTGTCAAAGAGGATATCAAAGTGCAGTTCAGAAGTCATCTCATTATGCTTAACAAAAGAATCTCCCTTCCTTTGTAATGGTAAACATTTCCTACATTAAGGCTCTTTCTCTGATCAACATGTTATTTAATTAATTAACTCAACCATTAAGCAGGGACAGATAATTCTAGTGATCTGAATGAGTGACAAATTATTACCACCATAATATTTTAATTTCTAGCACTTCCTAGAACTGCTAATGGGCTTTTATATATATACATATACATATACATACATACATACATACATACATGCATATATTTGGCCTTGAGTACGATAAATGTTAACCTCAAGAGGAAAAATGTCATTTTCTGTTCCACTTCAGACAACAAAATAGCTTGGGGCAGCCCTATGAGATAAATAATACACAGAAGTTGTTATACATGTGTGCGCGTATTTATAACTGTACAAAGCTTAAATTAATTATAAGGGGTTATTCAACTCATACAGGCAATAGAAGTTCACTTCTTTCATTATATTATGTACTTGATTCTTATTATCATGCTAACCACATCCATTATATTTCTACCTTTTGTTTCGCTGAAATAATCTCACGTCACCAAAACACAACACAACACAACACAACACAACACAACAAATACTTGTTGATTTAGGACCAGTCAGTCTCAGCCCAATACACCTCACCGGAGAAAATAGGAGGCAGGAGAGTTAAATATGTTTGATGCCTTGAGTGTTATATATTAAAGTCAGGATAAAAACTCCAACTCAACAACTGCAACAACTGCAACTCAAAAGAAAGGTATTTATCAGCAACCAAGTTCCCCACCACCACCACTTACCACCTCCCACAGAAATTATTCCAGTTGTTAAACAAAGAAGAAAGAGGCTTTTGCTGCTGTGATTGACAATTAATATGTAAAACATATATCTACACATATACTATGCAACATGTTGTATATAAGGATAATACCAAATCCACTTAACATCAGAAGAAAATTATGTTATGGTAAGAAATTGAGATATATCTAACATAAACCCTAGGAGTGTTGGCAGTTAGCTAAAACTGCCCATTATTTGGGTTAAAAACAGTAATAGTAACTGGCAGGGGGATAATGCAGAGTAAGAAGCCAAAAGATTAATACTAAAATGTTCGAGCATGATCAATAATGTTGAATCATGTACTTATGATTCGTGTTCTCTTGGGGTTATTTTATGAATCCAATCTTATTTGCCAAAGTCTCAGCTGTTATTTGATGTCATCAATCCTTCACTGAAATAAAGTCCTCCACGTGACACACTATCTTGTCCTTTGTGATGATTTTCTAAGGCTCTGATAGGTCTCAGAAATCCTAATGATCAATGGTCATTCTGAATCCTAGTACTTCTGCCTTTTGCAGTGGAATTATATTTTTTCTCTGAGAATGTCCATCTTTTGGATTTCTCCATTCGTAAGTGTGCATAAGGAAACGTACTTAACTGATATAATTTTTTTTCAGGCCAATGTTGATATTGCCAAACATTTTCAGAAGAGATATGTCCTTGCAATATTTATATTTTACTTTAGTTTACAGCTATTTTGGAAAGACAATGGAACTACAATACAAAAACAGAGAGTTATTCCTTTAGTCATCTTTGAAAAGAAATTCTCTGAAATACTTTTAAAATGGTTACAATTTGCTTTATCATGACATAGCTATAATTGTTACAAAAATTAATGCCTGTAAGAGGCTAGAATAAATAGAGACTAAAACATAGTTTAATCTCTGGCATATGGATATAGTAGCAGATGGCTTAGCAATGCTATTTAATTAAAATAACCTAATTAATTTAATCTTCTATTTACACTTTATACCTGGTAACAAAAGTGGCTAATCTTATAAACCTCCATATCACTTTGCAGATCAAAAAAGGGGGAAATACATATGGAAATTAAAAAAAAAGCAATGTGGGACCCACTCTCAATACTATTAACCTTCAGTCCTCATTCATTATCTTCCAGCATTAGGTGACCATGAAGGATGTTCTGGGTCCACTGAACTATTTTTCCTAAAAAGAAAAATGTACTTATGCAAATTTGAGGTTCCTACAGCATTTCTGTTGTGCATACATAGTTTGAGAGCTAAATTGATCTAGAGGTTATGGTAGCAGGCTAGAAATCAGGAGAATGTAAGTTTTAGTCCCACCTTAGGTATGAAAGGCAGCTGGGTGACTTTGGGCCAGTCACTGTCCCTCAGTCCATGCCATCATGACAAGCCAGTTGGTGAATTCCTGCACAAGCAATGGATCAACACTCGGTCTGAAAAAAGCATACTCTGCACTTGCAGGAAAAACATAGGAAGAAAAAAGATGCATCGTTCTACTTTGTCAGCAGAAGAGTGTGCACTCTGTGTTGTTATCTAGGTTAAGCAAAGGCTTGTTTGGATAATGGTTTGTTGAAAATGCCAGAGTTTCTTTTAGGCAAGAATAAAATTCATGTGATTTACCTGGTTGATTCCTGATTTGTTTTTCTCTCATTTTCTTGATTTCTTTTATCAAGGTCCATATAGGACATCTAGAATTAGAATACCTTATCTGGCCAAGGGTGATTAGAAGCCCAAGGAATTTGTCTCCAGTGCAGAAGCTCTCAGTGTACATGCAAAGCAACAGGATAATGATAACCATCATCATATCATTATATGATGATGATGATGATGATGATATGAATATGTTAATTATCATCATAATAATATCAGTAGGAGGGGAAGTAAGAAGGATGATATTAATGCTACAGCCATACTACTTGGGTATAAATACACATAGACATTAGGCAGCATTTATGAGAATTAGGTGTTTACCAGACTGATCAGGGATGAAATCTAATTTTTTTTTGCCACTGGTTCTGTGGGCGTGGCTTGGTGGGCGTGGCTTGGTGGGCGTGGCTTGTAAGTGGTCATGTGACTAGGTGGGCATGGCCAACTTCTTTTACTTTTTAAAGCATTTTTAACTAGTAAAAATGCTTTAAAAAGTTTTTAAAAAAGGTTCTGATGATCAGCACCTGACCAGTGTGACCCTCCTCGCCAAGCCAGACCCAACGCCTCCTATCCCCGAAGATTGCCCACCTTTCTACCTTGGCCATCCAGTCCAGGAGATGATGGGGGGACGGGGGACGGAGAGAAACAAATTGTTTGGCTGCTTCCCCTTTTCACTCACCCTGAGCTTCCTGCTGCAGATTTCCACACCTTGCTTCATGCGCCCAGGATCGTCGCCCTCATCATCTTCTTCCTCCTTTTCTCCATTTTCCAAGTGGAAAAATGCCAGAAGCAAATGGAAAAAGAAGCACTCCTGGCGTTTCTCCATTTGGAGGAAGCTTTTGTATCTATGAAGGCAACTCTGGATTCCTGTGCTGCTCTAAACAC
>JANHFM010003450.1:55742-74742 GCA_032468115.1 Grayia smithii | reverse complement strand
CGTATAAGACGACCCCCCACTTATCTGAAGATTTTAATGGGTTAAAAAGTCGTCTTATACGCTGGAATTTACGGTATATAGACTGTAAAACACAAAATTAGGGTAGGTTACAATCTTCTTTATTATCAGAAATACATGTCTGGGAATTGGAACATAAATCATATGGTTTAGTTAGAAATTCAAAGGCTTTTCAACATGAGTTTGTAGTAGGCAATTATTGTCTAAATATATGGAACTCATTGGTATAGTAAGGGATTTCTTGTAGCTATTGCACATATGAGAAGCCAGTAACTAATGGAATTTTTATACAATACTGGAACATTAACTCAATATCTGATTTCCAGAAAAAAATATATTCATTTTTATCCAAAAAGAGAACCAGCATATTTCCCTCTTTAAAGGAAAACTGACAGAATGTGTTAAATACAAACAAAATACCCTATGAATTACTATGTTAACCCTAAAATTATCAACTGCAGCAGAAACCAGTCCTAGATATTCTCATATACCCAATAAATGTTTACATATTTTATGTTTACGTAGAAATCTATGTACCAGTCTATATTAACCACAAAACAGGGCCAAAGTAAAAATTCTCTTTTAATTGTATTTTAACTACCACTTAACCAAGTTAATTAATCCCGATCTGTATATTATAATTGTTTTCTCTCTCAAGTACAATACAAAAATACAAAAGCACACCGGAACATGTTTTTTATCCTTGCTGCCTTTATTTGCCCTATTCAGAATTAATGCTTGCTCAACCGTACCAAAACAATGACACAGACCAATTCAGAATCACATATTTGATTAAATGAACTTGGCTGAGGTCAGATGGTCGGTCATACTGGAACTGCTTGAAACAAAATCAAGCCATACTTTCTGAAATTCATTTGTTTTAAGTAACCACTGTTATGATTATCATAACATTAGAATCTACAAATAATGTACTGTGGTTAAACAGAAACTTCCAACAATATTCTTAGAACCACAGATTAATTTTATTGTAATCTTGTTGAATTATGGTTTTAATACACCTGAATTATAATTTATATATCAGACGCTCATTTTTCAAGTGTTGACAAAATATATGCATAATTGCATATTCATGATTCAATTTAAGATTATTACTTTTAGTTTAAATTTGTAATATCTAGCAAAAGTATCTTAATTTGTATCTTTCAAAACACTGGGGAATTCTCATCAGATGCAAAGGTGAGTACTGTGCAGGCAGGAAAAATACATTACTATCAGATGTATAAAATGACGGACAAGATTTAGGTATGATTTAGAAATCAAACCAAAAATACTGAAACTGCTAGACAGGAAAAGAAAGATTTATACTATGTTAATACATTAACAAAGAATAGTAACTGAGCATATTTCATTAGTAATGCCTCAAATACATCGTTTTTGTTGAAGTATAAAAAGCAAAAAGGGACGTACTGTCTCAGTGGCTAAGACACTGAGCTTGTGGATAGAAAGGTTGGCAGTTCAGTGGTTCAAATCCCTAGTGCCGAGTAACGGGTGAGCTCCCATTATTTATCCCAGCTTCTGCCAACCTAGCAGTTCGAAAGCAAGTAGAAAATGTAAGTAGAAAACCAGGGACCACATTTGGTGGGAAGGTAACAGCATTCTGTGTGCCTTTGGCATTTAGTCATGCTGGCCACATAACCACAGAGACGTCATCGGACAGCGCTGGCTCTTTGCTTTGAAACGGAGATGAGCACTGCCCCCTAGAATCGGGAATGACTAGCACATATGTGTGAGGGGAACCTTTACCTTTATTATAAAAAGTAAGTAATGAAAATGATTCAAACAAAGCTAAAAATGTAAAGCCACAATAGCAAAAAAGTTTGTACTACTTACATGACACCCTGAAGTACTTTTTGAGGATCAGGATCAAATAATCTGTCAACATAATGGCGACTACTTGCTGTTACTTCCTGTAACAAAGACATTTGAGGTCTATCAGCAATATACATTTTTAAAATTCAAGAAAGCAAGACTATGACGCAGTAATATTTATTTGTAACAGAGCATTATAGTGATCTACCTAAAGGTGACAAAGTCATGAAGGACTGAAAGTAGAGCTTCCTGATCCAGAAAGGACATATATGGTATTCAATATATGATTGTGCAAAGGCCATCATGGCTACAGCCGCTACCTGCTATTGAACCAGGACTCCTGAATCTAGGAGGACTCCAAGTTGTAGATCATCTGGTGATAGAATCTCATCCAGAGAAAAAAAAACCACCACCACCTATCTCTGGACTCAATCAGCTTCCAAATCAATAGCCACTCTGGTTAGAATTTAGTCTGCAAATTTATAATTTTCCAATTAGAAATTCTATTATTTCTCCAACATGGGACCAGATTCTTTTGTCAGATTTTTCCTTTGCCTGATAAAAATATGTTTTTATGTATAAATGCACCTACTCTCAAAACCAAAAGTGATTATGGGGAGCTATTGAAGATATTATGCTGTTTCAGTCAAGTGTATCATCTACTATATTAGAATATTTTTCAACTGCTGACATTATACATTTGAAATAATTTTTCAATAATAAAGCTGGTGTTTTAGCACTTAATGATATTGTTTAGGGATTTAAGACAGCTTCTTATAGGGAAGTTGTCAAATCCATATCCTATGAGATAAATCATACTTTAATTATTCTGTTTCTGTAGGTAGAAATATAAAAAGATGCAAATGATATGATTTAAATAATGATTTCAATATGGATGTTATACTATTGTTCCATGGATGATCAAGAATAACAAAACCCATTCCTGATATCAGTTCATTAAATTAAGTTTTCCTTAGAGTTCCATATTTAGAAACTTGCCTACAAAGACAAACAACAATTCTATGTAGAATTGTATAATCATACACATATATATATACACAAAACACTAGCTTGCTGCAGAAATATTGTCTATAGTACAAGCTTTTTTTTTCTTTCTTCAATGGATGTTAGGTGTAAAAATACAGACACAATATTTCCATACCTCCTATAGCCCTTTCAAACTATTGGAACATATCCAACTTACAAGATAATAGATTTTGCAAAGATAGAATCCCAACAAAATGTTATTCGTTAAAATCTTTTTTGTACAGATACAGCAATATTTATAAATGATTCTGAAGTAGCTATAACAGCATAATCATCTCCTTCCCACCCAAACTACAGCACTATGGAAAGTGGAAATCCAATGATAACACATGCAAATAGACTGGCTAGACAAGACTTATGTGACTACTTGTATCAGGGTGGAATATACTTTTTAGTGCCTATACTCTCTCTCTCTCTCTCTCAGTCCATATTAAAAACCTAACTCAATTCAACTTCACTGTAACCTGCTATAAAAAAAGAACTGTACAATTAACAGCTGAGCAAAAAAGGAAACTACAGCAGGTGGAACTTGCAACTGCTTAACTTTTTTTCTAAATGTCTATTCAAGGAAAAGAAATCTTGCTTTCCAGAATGCCCCTCTAATTGTGTTCAGATTCAACATTAAGAAATAAATCAGGCATTTAAAAAAATTAAAAAATAAATGTAAAACTAAATCCATTACTTATACACGTTTTTCCTACTCTAATAAAAACTTCTATGGAGAAAAAAAATATCTGACAGATTTTTTTTAGTGCAGAAAACCAATAAAGAAGACAAATGCAACAGAAAAATTCCCTCCAAATGTATGGACACAAGACGAGAGCTAGTGCTCTTATCCCCGTGACTTCTTAATGCAGAAAATAATGCAGCAGGGGTTATTTTATTTCCTCCAGAGGGAAAAAAAAAAATCCAGCAGTTGGACATTCCCAAATCTCCCCAAACCCATCTCAAAGCGAAAAGCAGCAGCTAAGGCTCTCCTAGCTGCAAGGGGAAAAAAACAAGACAAGCTTCCAGGAGGGCGGGACTCCCTATGAGCAACCTAAGAAAGGTAGTAGTCCTTCACTCGCACAGCCGGACACAAGAGGACCAAGCCCGCTTCCCCCAGCCCAGTCAAGAGAGAAAAAAGACCGCCAAACGGAAGCCCTAATGCGACTTCCTTCACCAGGAAGCAGAAGCGCTAGCCTTTGCCGTTGCTGTCCGGGCCTGCACTTACCGACAGGATACTCATGCGGAGTGGCGTCTCCAGCACACACGCCATCTTGACGCACGCCAACGGCACCAGCCGTTCAACCCCACGCAAGAGCTGGTGCCAGGACCGCTGCGATGAGTGGTAGTGCTGCTCTTGCTGCTGCAGCTTCCTCCAAGCGCACCCACATCGCCGGGGGAGATACAAGGAAGGAAGGAAGGAAGGAAGGAAGGAAGGAAGGAAGGAAGGAAGGAAGGAAGGAAGCAACTACATCCCGTCAGTTGAAATAGCGAATGGGAAGGGGGGGGGGAAACACAGTTTCTCCGGCAGCGAGCAACACGCATGCGTGGCGAGGACTTGTTGAAGAGAGGGAGGGATTATTTCCGGAAGTAGGTAATATGCTCCCACCTGTTTATAGAACATCAGGATGAAAAGAAACGTGAAACGGGATGCGCCAACTCGACTTTCGGATGTTTGGGCGTTGAGCCCATGGGGCTGGGGAGGGGAGGGGGGGAGAGGCTGGCGTGCGCATGCGTAACGGTAAAACCACCTGTCAGAATTTGTCCTTGGCAAAGTGAACGGGAGAAACAGTTAAGGAATTCGAGTGCTTAGTGTTGGTACGCCCTCTATTGACAATTACGTTTTAGGGAGATACGCTTCTAACGCAAATGAGGAAAAATTGGACATCACGGGTGTATAATTACGTTAAAGTATTTAGAAACAAAGTTTAGCACTTCAGTGGGATGGAACACGGGAATAGAAGGCTGAAAGTATCAAACCCCATTTTCTAAATATGTGCTTAAAACAACAGTAAGAATGCTCCAGAATGGCAACAGTTGTTCAATACACTACACTAGAAACCTTTACAAATTAAGGGCTTTCTACAGCTCTCTACTCTCATCCTAATCAGAAAACTATACCACCATAAAATGTGCTGTTATTAGCCCTTCAGGGTTGATAGATCAAGGACACAGACTCCAGAACAATCTTATTGTGTTCGTCTATCGTAACAGAATCCTGCAAGTCTGGCTGCATATTTGCTTTTTTCCCTCTTATACCTAGAAAGGCAGGAAGGAGTAAATCTCTTCTTGACACTCACTCTGTTTCTCAACATTTTTTTTGAATATGTTATAATTGTCTATAAATAGATTCTTCAAAATAATCTTTGTGGGTCCCTATAGTTGTCCCTTGTGCTGATCTCTGGCTTGTGATAAATGGTGGTGCTCTAATGTGTTGTTTGCAGGACACATTTAAACAATTATTTTATTTTCCAAAGCTGTGAGGCTATACTAGTCTGCTGTATCCAAATGTCTTGGGAGCAAGAATACAAAATTACAAAAGTATTAATTTATTATAGCTTCCCACTCCCACAATCTGATTAGCTTACAAACACAAAACAATAAAAACAGTTTAAAACATACAAGCCCACAAGCAGTTTGGACTAAAACAATAAATAGTAACAAATTAAACCAAATAGAGGCCATACAAATATATCAACTGAAGGTCTGAGAGCAAAGCCAGTTTTTAAGTACTTTTTAGAATCCTAGGAATGTCCATTTCTCTGGGGATGCTGTTCCAGAGGGGCCATGACAGAGAAGGCACACTTTATGAGTATGGACTTGCAGTGTGTGCATCAAATTGGCGACCTGCAGGCCGGATGCATCACGTGCAGGCCATGCCCACTCCCAGCTCTGTGAAAGGAAAAAACATCACCATATGTCACGTGACAGGAACATGATGCCACGAGTTTGACATCAGTGATATAGGCCATCTAACCATTGACATGCAACATTATTTATATGAGAAAAAATCAGCTACTGGACCAATATATGCCCTTAGTTTACAGCCAGTTACAATGTGATCTATAGTTTAAAGTGGGACTCCACAGTCATGCTTGAGAGGAGGATGTCCCATTTATACCGTGAGTTCTGACAGATGATGTGTGTGCAAATCCTATTCAGGATTGTCCATTGCTGGTATTCATTGCTGTCAAATACATGGCCACAAAAGTCCCATAGGATGACAATATTTAATAGAAGAAATCTAGAATATACCCACTCTAGGTATATTGATGGAATGTACCATCAGAGAGAAACAGTTGGAGAGAGGTAGACTGCCAGGTACCTAGGCCCTATGCCATAAAGGCTTTATAGTTAATGACCAACACCTTGAATTGCACCTGAAATCTGTCTAGCAACTAAGTTACAGCTCACATAGCAGTGGTGACACATGAGTATACTGGGAGGTACTCATTACCAATTGTGCAACTGCATTTTGTACCAGCTGTAACTTCTGGATTCAAGCCCCATGTAGACCACATTGCAGTGGTCCAATTGTAAAGTGATCAGAATCTGAGTAACTGTCTGAAGGGCTTCCTGGTCCAGAAAAGGATGCAATAGAATGATTATGCAAAGTCCTTCTTGCTTCCTGGACCAGGAAGGGCTTCCTGGTCCAGAAAAGGATGCAATAGAATGATTATGCAAAGTCCTTCTTGCTCTTTGAAAACCACCACAGCCACTCAGCTTGCAAAGGATTGAGCTGAAGTCTGTTCTGCCCCCATCCAGACCTGAACAGTCTTCAGATACTGATTAACATCACAGCCTAGGTGTGGGCTATAAAGCCTGATATCATTAGTATGCTGATGATACCAAAACCTTGGCCATCAGTTTCATATAGATATTAAATTGGAAAGGGGAGAGTGTCAACTCCCCACAAACAGGACCACAGGCATAACTTCTCCCCTTCCCTATCAACATCAATTGAAATCAAATGCTCAGGAAGGAAGTGAAACAGTACAACACAGTGCCTTCCACTCCCAACCAGTCCAGAAGAATATTGTGGTGTATAGTATCAAAACCCACTGAGAAATGAAGGAATACCAGAATGGTTGCATCACCTCCAACCACGCTCTTATATAGACTGTTGATCAAAGACATTTTGAACATGTGTGTCCATTATATAACTGATAAGGAAACAAGATAACTCTAGGAGGCAAAGTGGTATCCTTCAAGGTATGAAAATATTATACACATATCCCTTGAAAGGCTACACAGTAGCTTTAATATATGAGTTCTGCCAAGGCTCTGATTCTTATTCTAACAAGCTATGCAATCCTATACTTTGCTGCAGATAGAGAGATACAGAAGTGCAGCAGTGTGTATGCTTGAATTTACTGCCTTTTCTCAAGGCATGATCTCTACAATCAGTTAAACACTAAGCGGCACAATATGACACAATAAAGAAAATTTCATTCCTACAGATGATAAGTAAGTGATATATAAAAGAAGATACTGTATATGAGATATTATATTTCTCCGTATGGAAGTCGGTAACTCCCCTGTTCTGGAAAGGAACTGTTTTATGTCTGGTTGTGAATGCCCAGTTACAGGATTGTATTAAAAATGGAAACTGTGTACTAACATAAAGAAAAAGCCATCTCGAAGCCTTTAGAAAAAAGAATGCTTTTGAACCTACAAGTTCAAATTGAAAACTTTGATAAAAATTTTGATAAAATAACAATTAAATCAGCCTAAAGATGATATTCAGACAACTGTAGCCAAATCAATCTCACAACTGGATGGATTGGAATCTAAATTGCTTTTGGCTGATTTAAAGGAGAAGGAATTTGGTTTGGAAACTGCTTCTCGTTGGAGAAGGCTGAAGGAGATACTAATTCTACAGATCTGGAGAGCAGAATCAACAAGTGATGGACTTTCTTAAGATTGGTATTTGGGGAATGTATTTACTGTATCTACCTGGAAAACAATTTGCACTGGATTTTTTTGGGAAAACGGGTTGACAACAGAGATCCCACATTAGCCCAACTGTTGTCATTCTGTTCATATCCCTAAAGGGCTGGATACAAAAGATGAAGGATAGCAAAAAAGGAACCAAACAATCACTATCATTTGCTGGACATGCAAAATCAGGACAGCACTATTCAATAGTGAGAAAGAGGCAATAGAAGCAGAATAATCTACTATTATGTAGATTCAAATAATAGTAAATTCAAAGATGTGTAAATAGCACTTTCATTTAGCAGTGGAGAAAGGTCCTCAGTTAATAGAAAATAGTGGATGAAACGGAAAAGTCCCCAAATTACATTTTTTCTCCCTCACGTACTGTTTCTTTGCTTCTAAACAGTCAAAGGAAACCGTGACATGGTCTTATGGTGGTTTTACGTTTTGGGGTTGTTAAATATTTGTACCTCCAAATCCTTCTGAATAACTGGATTCATCCTAGCAATTTACTTGAGAGCTTTTGATAAAACTAGACTAGCATGTTATAAGGGAAACTCCAAAAAGACAGCCTGGATGTATTACATGGACCAGTCCAAAATTTATTTTTGCATATACTATTATTCACATTCTTTATTCAACTTAGTACATATGGCTTTGTTGAATGGAATAAAGAACTAGTCTAGGAGCCAACTTCAGCCTGTGGGGATGAAGCTGATGAATGCACAACATGGGTGCGGTAGAAGTAACTATGAGCCAAAGAGAGTGAGACATAAGGACTTTGTAAGGGAAGAGCCCTGGAGCTTTGGAATCAGAGACAGGAAACTGCAGCTGGCATTTCAGAAATGCCAGACCTAAGGGTTCCATAATCTTGGCTCAATGTGCCCGAATCATGTGGTTTAAAAGTGGAGAATAAAGACATTATTTTATTTTTCCTTTCTGGTTTCTTAATCTTTCAAGAACGTTTAATACTTTCCACTGCAACACAGCAAGGCCAAAGATGAGATCAACGTTTCTGTTAATGTCAAGGGCGTTGGTCTTTTGTTTTAAAACCACCTCCTCAAACCGAACTTTACAAGAATTCCCTCCCTAAATCCCAGGACCCTCAAGAGGCGAATGTCTGTGGCTCTTCCCAGGCAGGACAAGCAAAGATCAGACTTGGGCTTCTGTTGACGGGACGCAGAAAAACAATCTCAGGCGGGAGCCGCGGGGGCTGGCGCTCAAATGAGTCTCGGCCCTCTTGGCAGAGAAATACCACCGCCTCCTCCCCTCCCCATCTCCACTGAAGTGCGCTCTGTGGGCGCCCCTTTCGTAGTGCGGAAGGGACGGGAAAAGAAGCCGAGCCTCTCGCGGCCAGAGGGTGGAGGAAGGAGGAGGGTCGAAGCTGAAGAGAGCCTTAGAATGGGCGAGGGAATCGCCTCGGCGGCGGGTAGGTGCGAAAGCTCCTGCCACGGCTATCTCTAGTACCAGCGTCCCCTGTTGGGTAGTAATTGTTGCTTTCAAATAACAGAGGAGGAAAGTGGCGCCGAAAAAGCCAGCTCTCCTTTCTTGTCCGGAATCTGGCTAGAACTGTGCTGGGTTTTCGTTGGATCGGATTGGCGTTGGCGGGCGGGCGGGCCGGAGCGCGGAGAAAGCTGGAAGGGAAAAGAGGGAGCGGCCGGGGACGAAAAAATAGAGACAGTTCGGAGATTTCCAACATTTCGAGTAGCTCTTGGGAAAACTGGAGACATATGACCTCAGCTGAACGGGTGACAGTAGAGGGTCAGGAAGAGAACAGATACGTACTTTTAACTTGCAGAGAAGGGGTAAAGGAAAAGAAATTGACTAGTCCCACTTCTAGATGATTTCTGAGCTCTAGTAATCGTTTTCGACGTCAGTCCTAATTTCAATAGAGTGTTGTGTAGGTAATCACTGCAATCGCCAAAGTTACGAAATGGGCAACTCCTGTTAAGAAAAGTAGGCAAAAGTGGAGTGCCTACCTCCGGGTGGAGGGGGAGAGAACATAAACCCACATTGCTGATACTGGGCTGTTTTGAACAAACCGTCCCTGTGATTTGAATACAGTAAATGATGCAAATCCTCTTGTCAGAACCAGTTGAATTGTTTTGCTGAAATAGTTGGTTTCCAGGCCTTTTTACTTTTACTTGGTTTCCAGGGCTTGGGTGCTATTATGTACTTTGCGTAAGGAACCTGAGTGACATAGAGAAGTGTTAGGTGCTGTGCAGGATACACAAGTGCCTGTTTGTGTGTGGGGAATGGGAAATCACAGAGACAAGGACAGTCAAATGCACTGAAAATTATTATATGGTCATGTAGACGTTAGCTGCTTCTGCTAGAATTATTCTAGATAGCTTTGCTGAATCCAGGTGTTACTTAAAAACAAAATACAAGGAATCTTTTTGATCTCCCTAGTTGACAATTCTGTTTGGGCAGTGCTGCAGGAAAAGGATCTGTTATCCAAGAAGTTTGGAAGTGTGGTACCAATGGTTATCCAAGTTTCACAATACTCTAAGCCAAAAGGGCACTTTGCTTGTTTTAGATTAGGATGTCAGAATTCAGCTAGTGTTGTTTGTAACTCAGGGTTTATAATGTAGTATAAACCACCTAATAAGCAGCTCATAGCTAGGTATGTTTGATCACAGCCATAGAGAATCTGTGCTAGCTTTTGCTATTGTTGTTATATACCATTTTCCTTCATTTTTGATGGAAATCTCTAGTCATCTCGGCTTCATTTTTAGGCCAATGAATCACACAGCAGTTGAAACAATCTGCTTGCTAGACTTTAGGAAGCATTGCCCTAGAGAACTTACTGAAAAGTTAAAGTCAAGACTTTAAGGCAAGATTTACAACAGAAGGAGATTCTATAGGGTCATATTTATAACTATAAACTAAACTTCATAACTATAACATAACAGAAGATCAACTATGTTGTCCTTTCATTTACAGAAAGAAGAAAGTGTCAGGACCTTGAAAATGGTTTCATGCAGTGGTAGGATTCAACCAGTTCACACTACTTTGGGAGAACCGGTTGTTAACTTTCTGAGTAATTTGGCAAATTGGTTGTTGGAAGAAATCATTAGGGCAGAGAACCAGTTGTTAAATTACTTGAATCACACCACTGGTTTCATGGCTATGATAGCACTTTTAGAGGCTATGGTGGGGATCCGAGGTTCAGGGAGAAAGAGAAAATGAATGAAATTGCAGATGATTCATCTCTGAGCACAGTCGTCCTATCCGTCTCCAGAAAATGAGTACAAGGAAAAAATAGCAGCTGCAAATTTGCTTGCTGTACCCAAACAGCAAAGCTCAGTGTTCCCTTTGCTGCTTTTCAGTATCTGGTGGCATTGTAGAGACAGGATATGTTACTATTTATTGTTTGTGTTTAATCAAGTCGCCTTACCAGCAACAGCTGCTGATCGGCTGCTTTTCTTTCGAAATAAACATGATGACATTAAGGTTGCTTTTCTAAAAATGTGTGCAACTACTACTTAACATAGATTATTCGAATGGATAAGAATATATCTAATGCATGAATAATGGCAAATGAGATAAAAAAGGACTAAATGTATGAAGTTTATTGGATAAAGGTAATCTAAAAATATGTTAGAATACTTTAAACACATACTTTTGTGGCACAGTAAATCAGATCTGGATCTTGGAGAGAAAGTTCAAGCTACCTAGATGCTTGGCCAAGCTATTTATTAACTTTCAGTTCTTTATCTGTAAAAAGAAAAAAGTCACATAACCAGATTCTTGGGAATAAATTAGAATAAAATCTATAAATTAAAATTTAAAATTAACATTGCTGTATTATTAGAATAATGTGTTTAATTGGCAGGTTAGAAACCAGAAGACTATGAGTTCAAGTTCTGACTTACCATGAAAGCCAGCTGTGTAACTTCAGGCTGGTCACTCTCTCCCACCTCACCTCACAGGGTTGTTGTGTGGAAAATCAGAGGAGGAACTTGACTTGCTTTATAAAATACTTGTAAAAATAATAAAGGTGGAATATTAATAAAACAAATAAATAATCTTAATGCTTGAATCTTATAAAATTAATAGAAGTATGAACTTCACCTTAAATTAGTAAGTAATAGACATGGTAATAGTAAATAAAAAGTAGATGTCATTCTGATGCTGAGATTTTTATATCAATATATTCAGTAACGTATTATGATGGCTCATGTATTTAAAATCATAATTGCACAATAGAGTATACATTTCCTTATAAACTCTATCAGCCTTTCTCAACTGGGGCTCCACAAAACTCTAAGGTTCTGCAAGAGGTTTCTGAGAAAGGTCTTTATTAAAATAAATAAACATCAGTTTTTGAACTTTGAAGGCCAGTGATTGCAGTGGTGTGAACTTTTACATGCTACAAGTCAGTTACTAGCCTGTCAGTTTGCTGTTGTTATATAAAATATGGATTGTGTAAATTAGAAGTTAATTATGTTGTGAAATTTTTGTGATTTTTATTCACGGATTCCTTGAAATCTGAAAATTATTTCAAGGGATCTTTTAAGGTAAAAACTTTGAGGAAAGCTGCTCTAAGCAGTTATCAACGAAAGTCCTTATGATAGTGGCTTTTGTGAAAGTAGGTTTAAAGTGAAAGTGTTGTATGTGCACTTCTTCACTGAGTGAGAGATTATCAGCAGATAAATATACCTCACTGATAATCTGAGCATTTACTGCTACTACAATGTTATTACCTTGTGCAGTTTTCAAACTGAGATGTGATCTGAAATATTGCTAGTATTCTCATCTGTAAAACAGCCCAATAGCTTGATGAAATTGCTGGGTAAATTTTTCTGGCAATATTTTTTATTTGTATTCTGTGGATTAAAGTTGATATTTGCATTAGTCAGTGCAGCCTATGGAAAAAGCTAAATTAAATGATTTATTCTAATGTCATCTATGAAAATATGAAATCCAGTATAGCATTTAGAAGTGTAATCTGAGATTCTAGAGAGAAAAGAATTCTAGAATTACAGATATTCTGGGCAGTTATAGGACAGCTGTTTCCTGTCTTGGCTGTCTTATATATATGCTTAGATAAATGTGTAAGTCCTATGGGAAATCCTATGGTGCCTCAAATGAGATACTTCTCTCTCCCCAAAACCTCACCCTTATTTTTAATCTTTCTACAGTGAAACTTGGGGAACAATTGTTCTCTATTTCATTTGCAGACAAAAGGCAGTTATAGTTTCTATGTACAGAAGGAAGCTGAAATGATAGCTTCGTTTGTTGCTTTCAAGGCAGAAGGACCTGTACCTTTGGGTATAAAGTGAGTGGAGCAGTCTGCCTTCTCTGCTCAGAAGAGCTCAGAGGCCATTTTCAGCCTCCATCTTAAAAAGGTGAGGAGTGGCAAGACATTAATCTCTCTACCCCTTGAATCATTGAGGCAGCAGGTTGTCTGTAGATGTTGATGACTGGGAAATGAAATCTGGAATTTAGACAAGGGTGATTTTCACGTCTTCATTTAGTGAACAAACTAAAATTAATTCAACTCTATGTGCTTAATAGCATTAGCAATTTACTTATATACCGCTTCATAGTGCTTTACAGCTCTCTCTAAGCAGTTTACAGAGTTAGCATATTGCCCCCAACAATCTAAGTCCTCATTTTACCCACCTCGGAAGGATGGAAGGTTGAGTCAACCTGGAGCCTGGTGAAATTCGATCTGCCAAACTGGCAGATCAGCAGAAGTAGCCTGCAGTACTGCACTCTAACCACTGCGCTACTGCGGCTCGATAGCTATTAGCTATTGAACTAATTTAAGTACATTTGATTAATTGGTTTTATCTACTATTTATTTTATTTGTAACCCACATGGTTTAATGGTTATTATCTGTTGCCTTTGCATAAGTTATCTGATTGGGGAGCAGATAGCATTAGCAAGTAGTGTAGTTTTCAATCTGTATTAGAAAGAAAATACATTTTTTTAGATCTTTTTTCCATATACTTAGTTACAGTACATGGAAGCTTTCTTAAACATGTATTTCTCCCATTAATGATATAAATTGATAGCATTAATTTGGCATTAGATAAGGGTCAACAGAATTCAAGAGGGATTGGATTTGGTCTATTTGTGCCTAGGTAGAGATTCTAGGCTGATTTCTGTTTCAACTCTGTGCCCAGGTTCTGCCACTCCTTCTCCTGCAATGCTCATCTAAAGTTAGTAGCAGTATCTAAAGTTAGGCTTGAAATTTGTTTACTAACAACATTTGTTATTGCAGGCATCTTCCACACCAATGAAGGAGATGGATCATTTGACCACATTACATGCTTTTATTTTCTCCATGAAATCTGAAGTTCAGATTGAGTTTGGACAAAACATTCAAGAGAAAGTTTTTTCCTAATTTTCTCAACAAGTGGATTAACATTCTTCATTTTTACTTCTAACATTGCTATTGAGAGAAGAGAACAATTGTTCACCACTACAACATTTTTAGTCTGGGAATATTTACTATTATCTAAAAGACAATTATACATTATGCTGGTCATTTTAATTTTTTATAGATTATTATCTGCAATTTTTTAATACAGATTCTTGACAATGCATTGATTTTGCTACATTTTTAACACAACCACCTCAGTGCTTATGATGTGCCAATATGAGATTTAAAGGGGGGTAAAGTGATTGTTCTCTTAAGCCATTTCAGAGTGCAACAAATTGAAATTCATATTATGGCAGCAAACTATAAAAGAGTAATAACAACAGTGAATTCTTACAGCAGTGCTATAATAGATAATCAGCTTCAAAATGTTGTGCATTATTGCACAGGGACATGTCAAGTATTCAAACAAGGAATTATGTGCATAGTAGCCCACCACAGTGTTTGTCCAAAACTACTTAAAGTTTCTACACCTAATTTTAGAAATTCAGATTTGACCCACAGATTTTCAATGCCTGAAAATTCAATTGCTTTGCCTGGGAATGAAGATTATCATCAACTCCTTCCTAGTAATCCAAAACTCAAAAAAGGAACTTCTGTTCAAGGCAGTGGAAATCTGAAAGATATCACTGAAGAAGCCATAAATCTTGCTAGTGGAAAAATAAAAGAATTCTCATTTGAAAAACTGAGAAATTCTTCAAATCAGGCAAACTATAGAAAAGGAAGAAAAGTTAAGTCAGATCAATTCAGTAGAAGATCACTAGATTTTGACTTGATTAGTGGACATTTCAGCAGTGATGAAATTTTGTCCCCTCCTAATGGAGTTCTAAATCATTGTTCCCATGAAGAAAAATGGCATGTCAGTAGCCCCTCTGTTAAGGAAAGTGGGAGTTCTGTAGTTCCTTTCCCTATAGAAACTTTTCCTAATGGCAATTTCATAACACAAATTTTAGAAAAGCACAAACTGGATGGTTCTTCCAGTGGAGATATTAAGATGTGCTTAGATATCTTGCTAAAATGCTCAGAGGACTTGAAGAAGTGTACAGATATAATAAAGCAATGCATTAAGAAGAAATCTTCAGGAAATGTCAATAGTGGAAATAATAGTGAGTCCTTGGCCGATTCTGAAATAATCTATATGAATTTAATGACAAGATTTTCTTCTTACCTTAAACAATTGCCTTTTGAATTTAGACATCCTGGTGACATGGTAGAACTGATTAATAGTTTGTCTGCTTTGGAGCAATCTCATTTCTCCCCAATATTTGGCAATGAGCAACCACCAAGATATGAAGATGTTGTAACTTCTGCATCATCTGTGGCAAAGCAGGTATTTCCCTCTAACTTAAAAAGAATTCAGGATAATAATGATACAAATTCCTCAACCAATCTTATCCAAATCCCTAGTGTAGATATTTCCTCAAATGCATTGCAGAACAATATAGATTCTAGAAATGATTCTCATGTACTACCTCAGTTACAATTTCTAAATCCATCAGACTGTGTTTTTCCCACAGAATCTCTATATATTCTAGAAGAATCAGATGGGAAAAAAGTAAGGGGAAGTGCATCAAGTGTTCAGTGTAGAACAATAAGGGGAGATTCAGAGAGCAGCCAGGAGCAAGCTGAATGGTTAAACCCTTCTTTAGAACTTCCTAACACTTCACATACTGTTGCACAGCCTGTATCAAAGGGTGACCTCTCCATTTCAGCAGATTCCATTGATCAAGACTTTAACTATAATATTCAGATCTCTAAAGAAGAGCTTAGAAAAAATAATCAAGAAGAGATAGATAAACTTTTGTTAGATTTGGAGAATTTTTCACAAAAAATGGAAATTACACTGAGAGAAACTACGGTGGAACAGAGTGATTCTACATATTTGAAAAGTAGTAGTTTAATCAGTGAAGACAAAGGCAAAGATTGTTTTCCTGAAGACAAAAGCATGCCTTCTTCCTTATCAAAACTTGTAGAAATCAATGGTCATAAAATGGATGAAGATGACAAAACTCTTTTATTGCGTATTTTGGAAAGTATTGAAGATTTTGCTCAAGAACTAGTAGAATTCCAATTGGGCAAAGGAAGCTTATCAAAAGAGAAAGAAGTGATGCATATTCTTCAGGAAACTTTAGCCACGCCTTCCATCACAGTTGACAAGCAGAGCTACATAGATACAGTGAAGAAAAAACCTACCTCACCATTAATTCAACAGATGCCAGAGGTTAGCAAGGTAAGATTGCATGATTTCTTTTTTCACTTAACAGTTGAGCCCATTCATATAAAAATACTGCTCTGTGGAAATACTGTAACATAGAAAATTATTTATATGTCGTTGAATTTTTCATTCTTTATAGTAGATTTATAGTTTGGACAGTAATCCAAACTTTCTTATGCACAATACAAAAATAGCTTGTCATGTGTGAAAACCACCCAGAATTCATTGGAGTTGAGAGACCAATACATTTAAATAAATTTAAAAATAAAATAAAAGCACAGTTAAACCTGCTGTTAGTGACTTGAATGACACTTTAAGAATAAAAGTGCTTATATTCATTTTCCATTTTTCCATAATAGTTGGTTGAAATAATTATTAATTATCCCATTTTCAATCCAAGTTTTCAAGAAGAAGAAGGATTCCTGCCATTTTTAAATGATAATTGTTCCAAGGTGCCTGTTCATAATTGTTCCAAGGTGCATGAGAACTGAAATCAGTTTTAATACTTTCCCCCAAAGGCCAAGTTATGTCTACCTCTCCCTCCAATACATCTGTTAAATCAAGACTTCATTTATATTTAGGGCATCAAGGATGACAATTTGCATAATCAGGTCTTTTTTGTTCCTACATGAAATTAAATACATTCTCTGGATTTCAAGTACTGTACCAATTTTGGTAGCTTCATTCTTGATCTAATTTTAAAAGCACAGTTTTTAAAAGCTCTGATCCTAGAAAAAAGGTCTACTTTAAAGTGTTGTTGTCTTATCTCCAAACATGTAAGGAAAATATTTAACAGCATGATAGTTACCATATAATAATTATATATTATTATATATAATATATATTCTTATATATTATATATATTCTTACTTATACAGTAAGAAGCTGTATTTTTTTACCACATGAAAAATAAAAACTAAAAGACTCTTCAACTTTTTTTATATTATATTCTAATCAGAAATATCTGTGCTCTTATGGTGGCATCTATAGATTATGGTTTTGATTTCAGTTGAGATTAATAGCTAAATTTGCACCTAAAATTTCACCATGGAACATCATAAAATACATATCTTGGAAGGTGATATATTTAGCTACCTCTGCAATAAGTCTAACTTTAGCACCACTGCTAGTAGCGTGGTGGATGCCTCCCTTCCCACAATACCTCTGCTCTGTCACCAGCCAAGGACAGATTGTCTCACTGTCATGTAGCCAGCAGGGACAGATTCTGGTATAGATTATACTTCTTGATAAATAATTAGTAAAAGGCATCCAGAGATCTTTGTGCTTAGGGATTCTTTGAATATCAAAAAAGAGTCCACTGGCCTTGGGATGAGATATAGGCAATTCTTTCTGAGAATAAAAAGGCAAGGTATGTTTCACTTAGAACTTCTTGAACCCCTGCCCCCTCTCACACAAACAAATCAAGAAAATAGTTGAAGTGATACCTCAAAAGGACTTTACATCTTTGCTGGGAAGAACAGTTTTCTGAGGAAGTAACAAAAATGATGATCAAGGATAGATCTCTGCGAAGGGACCCTGATTTACGAGGAGAGCTAGCTTTCCTTGCAAAAGGCTGTGATTTTGTTCTTCCATCCCGGTTCAAGAAGAGGTTGAAGTCATTCCAGCAAGCCCAGGTTTGAATGTGCTTTACTTTTTCTTCTTATTTGTTATCTCTCTTTTAGATCAGTAGTTGAAAAGGTTTCTTCGCTTAGGCTTCTCTATTTTCAGAAGGTTATTTGCACCAGATACCTATTGGTTTAAAAATAGGTCTTCCAGGCTTAGTACACAAATACCTTGTTGGTAAATAAAAGGAAATAGGTATTTTTCCTTTTGGTATTTTCTTCTTGAAGGTGAAAATATTAAAATAAGTAAATATTATTAGTAGAACATGGTAACAAATTGACTTCTGTTTGTTTATTAAAAAAAGAAATGGCCCTGAGCATTTCCATGTATTATGTATGTTACCAGCAACGTGTGACAAACTGGCGCTGTATAGAATGTATAAGAAATCTATTAACTGTGTGATATTTTTAGGCCAAGTATGAAATGTCTGTATTATTTTAATATGCTATATACTTTCCCTAGGCATTATATATAATACCTAAGCATTGTGCAGAATGATAAGAACTATTTAAGTAAAGTATGAAAAGAGTCATGGAAAGGATTAGAGTTAAGATTAGGGTTAGGACCCTAATTCTAACCCTTTATTGAAAAGATGTATATGAAAATTAAAAAATGCAAAATAAAATACAGGATTTTCTTACTGAAAAATATAAGAGAAAAAAAAACAGTATTGACCTACTTGTTGCAACAAGGAAGGCTAGAATTGCATTTTTGCAGGAGTCTTTCATACTTTGTTGCCATTTCTTAAAGAGATGGGGGTACCAGACCGTCTTATTTGTCTCTTGAGAAACTTATATGCGTGTAAGAAACAACAGTGAGAACTGGACACGGAACCACTGATTGGTTCAAAATTGGGAAAGGAGTCCAGCAAGGCTGTATACTGTCACCCTGCCTATTTAACTTATATGCAGAGCACATCATGAGAAAGGCGGGGCTAGATGAATCAAAA
>JANHFM010003450.1:37778-55642 GCA_032468115.1 Grayia smithii | reverse complement strand
GTAGAAGATTTTCTAATTCACAATATTATTTGGGGGGAAGGGTGGGGGAAAGTACAGTCAGACTTGAAAGATTCTGTTTTTATAGCCAATATTAATAAGAGTAATTTCAACTTTGTGCAAGTTGATTTTTTGATTTGATCTAAATAGTGGGGCTGACATACATGCATATATGCACATAGAAATATATACTGTAGATATAGCTAGATTTATACTTTATTATGACCTTATTTATGCAATTTTTCTTATTATTATTGCCATATATGAAATAATAAGAGTAACCCTGCACTTAAAGGCAGAGGTTTCTGAATATAACATGTAGCTTTGGCTCTATATTATAGATGCCAGGTTATAGCAACCTTGCTCAGTTTGAGAGCCTTCTGAATTTATAGACACTAGGTTCTAGAATTCCCCAAATCTGTCCATGTTTCAAAAGTGCCAAGATTGGATAATGCTGAATGAAGCTGAAATCATAGAATGTTTTTCCTTCTTTGATTGACTGGAATGCTCTTATGCAGTTTACTTCTTCTTTGTAGGATTCTACACAACTGTCACGATGATGCATCAAAATTCATTTGCCTTTTAGCAAAACCTAACTGTAACTATCTGGAACAAGAAGATTTCATCCCAATACTCCAGGTATGTTTGACCAGTCCTTTAAATTCCAACCTAGAACTTCCTACCAATTAGTGAGATAGCTCCCCTTCACGGGATGAATTCAACTGAAGGCAGGATGCAGTGTCCATGATTCTGCACATTTAGATTCTGCAGGGAATTGTGTTTGATAGCCTGTTTGCGCCCTTCCAGTGCCAAGATTTTATGATCCCGTGGTGTGACAAAAAAGTAAGGAAAGTCCAACATCCCTCCTTTTCTTGTTTCTTCATAGTTAGAGCAAGTTAGCATAGCTCATATCATGTGGTAAATGTTTATTTTACTTTCCCCTAGTTTCCCTTTAGATACTATGCTAATTTATGGTTATGATATTTTTTTGTACTTAATAATGCTGGTGTATTTCAGGATATAGTTGAAACTCATCCAGGACTGACATTTCTAAAGGATGCCCCAGAATTTCATTCCCGTTACATTACTACGGTATGTTGGCTACATTATTCGTTTCGTTATTCGTAGTGAGATTAAAACATGACCGGTGTCAGAAGTAAGACAAATTCAGGTTGGCTATGTATTTGGCATTGATTTGTTTCAACTATTTAATTCTTCCTTCTTTTCCACATCTGGTTTGCTTTTTTTTACACACTTTGCTCAGTTCTTCACAATTATAATCAATTCATAAAATAGTTCTTTGTGATTGCATATCCATGTAGGTTTTTTTTTACAACATTATAGAAATAGTTTACCATGTTTTCCTTTCCAATTCACTTATGAAAGGAATTTATTGCAACCGAATGCAATTAATAGAGCAGTGTTTCTCAGCCTTGGCAACTTTAAAGCTATGTGGCTTCAACTCCCAGAATTCCCCAGCCAGTGCTCAAATGGCCAGTTCTTACCTTTAAAGCTCTGATATCTCTAAACCTATATAACTGTTGGACTGTCTATGTCACTGTGATTGGATCAGGCCAGAGGTGGGTTTCAACAGGTTCTGACCGGTTCTGGAAAGCCAGTAGCAGAAATCTTGAGTAGTTTGGAGAACTGGTAAATACCACCTCTGCCTGCCCCCCCCCCCCTCTATTCTCTGCCTCCCAAGTCCCAGCTGATTGGGAGGAAATGGGAATTTTGCAGCATCCTTCCCCTGGAGTAGGGTGGGAATGGAGATTTTACAGTATCGTTCCCCTGCCAGACCCACCAAGCCATGCCCACCAATCCACACCCACAGAACCAGTAGTAAAAATATTTGAAACCCATCACTGGATCAGGGCTAGTAGGGAATTTGCTGGGACTGTATTTGAAAGTTTTATTCCCACAGGACTTCATAGTAGTATGAATTCTGATTAATGGTTTGATATGGAATCAGTTAACTCAGAAAGGTTGTGGATTTTCCTTCACTGGGTGCATTCAGATGAAGGATAGACAGCCACCTCTTATAGCTATATTAATTTGGATTCCTAAATTGATCAAAGTATTGGAGAGGGCTGTCATAGGGAAAATGGGGTGGATTTATGCTTTAGAGCACCTGAGGGCAGAACAAGAAGCGATGGGTAGAAACGTATTAGTGGGAGATCCAACCTGGAAATAAGGAGTAATTTCCTGACAGTAAAAATGATTAACTGATGAAACAGCTTAACTGCCAGAATTGTGGGTGCTCCATTGTTGAGGTTTTCAAGAAAAGATTGAACAACCATTTCTCTAGGATGGTATAAGGGCTCCTGCCTTGGACAGAGGGTTGGACTAGAAGATCTCCAAGGTGTCTTCCAGCCCTGTGATTCTATGACTTGATGGCCCTTTCCAACTTTATGAGTCTTTTGTTTTTTTCTGTTTAAACAAAACTCAAAAAAGAACATAGATCTATACAATTATCACGATGGTGCATTTTATCTTTAATTTGCCAGTGGTTTTGAATTGTATATTTAATCATTTTCCAGGTTATTCAAAGAATATTTTACATAGTGAATAGATCGTGGTCTGGAAAAATATCATTAATAGAGCTGAGGAAAAGCAACTTTCTGCAAGTATGTTAATTTTTTGCATCCATATGAACAATATGAATTAAAATATTCAGTGTATTTTGCAATTCAGTTGGATTAGCAATAAAAATGTTATGCATTCTGGAAAGACAGGCTTATTTTAAATATGAGGTTATGTATCTGACTAGACATACTAGATAGGAAAATTCTAGTAATCTGTTACTGATTACTAGAATTCTTCTATCTTGTACTGGCACAATCAACTAAAAATGTAGGCTTGTTATATATACCAGCTTTCTGGTACTTTAGTAGCATCTTTTTACGTAGAATTAATCCATTCTCATCTTTTCAGACTCTAGCCCTCTTAGAAGAAGAGGAAGACATTAATCAAATCACTGATTATTTTTCTTATGAGCACTTCTATGTTATTTACTGTAAATTCTGGGAATTGGACACTGATCATGATCTCTATATCAATCAGAGTGATTTGGCTAGATACAATGATCAAGGTAAGGACATTCAAACGTAAAAGAACATGTTATTATAAATATACTATGCTTTTGTCTATGTGTGTGTGTGTGTGTGTGTGTGTGTACATTTAGACAGACACACAATCCTTACGGGAAGTCATTATCAAACTTAACTAACTTCCTCCATTGTTTACTCCTTTTTCTATACAGCTTCCTATTTTTTTAGTCATTAACTGCCATTCAGAACTGGCTTATAGGAAAACAATCCTTATTGTTATTGGTATATGGATTGTCACTGCTGAAGTATATAAAAGGTAGCTCAAAGCAAATCGTTAAACAAAATTTTGTGTTTGCCACAACATTGCAAAAGGAGATAGGTGAAGATGAAAACAATTATAAACAGAAACTAAATCCAAACTTCATTATTCTCAAATCCTGTAATAATGCTAATTTTTACCTGGAAATTTTGTTTTTATCCTACAGTTAATGGAAACATGCAAATGGTCACAATTTTAATATTTAACTGAACATTTCAAATTCGTGGCATGCTGTATGGATTTTTCCTAATGGCTCTTCTACATATTAAAAGAATTCTTGTATTAAAAGATTGAAACAATGACTGAAAGGAATACAAACCTAAAATAATCATAATAAATTGATGTGTAGTAGAGACATACTAATATATGTAGTATACAGGTAGTTCTTTAACAGGATCTAAAGGCTTTGGGAATGGACATTAACAACTGGGAAACCTTGACTTCTGATTGTTCAGCTTGGAGGCTAAAGACGCAGCATGGCCTTCTCCAATTCGAAGAGACACTTGTTTGGCAGGCTGAGGCAAAGAGGCAGTCCTGGAACCAGCAAAATGTGGGGGCTGGGCAGGGGACAGAATGTATCTGCCCTCAGTGTGGAAGGGATTGCCACTCTCAAATTGGCCATTTTAATCACACTAGATGCTGTTTTAGGACCTCTTTCCAGAGCACGATACCATAGTCTTTTGAGACAGGTAGTTCTCAAGATATAACAAGTCATTTAACGGCTATTTGAAGTTATGACAGACTCTCCCAAAAGTTACATACAACTCTGTTTCAAACTTACAATGGCTGCAGCGCCCCCTAGGTCATTCGCCCTCACAGAGACACTGCAGTGCCTCCCTGCATCTCTCCCACAACATCCTGCCATGAGAGTACCCCACAGCACTTGGATCTGCTCCTCATATCTCCTGGAAGCAGCCATCATTTTCAGTGCTCAAATAATTCCTTGTGGAAATGGCAGCTGCTTTCGGAGCTTTCTGCCCCAGTCAGCTGCATATCAGGAGATTGTAAACCTCTCCTGGATTCCTCAAAGGCTAACAAGAGTCAGGAGAGGTTTGCAGTTATTTGACAGCCAGCTGATTGGGGCAGAGCCCCAGCCCACAACTCGGCTTCATCAGCCAAGCACAGAAGCTTGTTTAGAAGCCTCTGCAGCATTGGATCATGGGACTGGAATTTAATTTAGCTAGGCCCTTTTTTCCCCTCCCCACCATTGAGTTGGTTTTGGCTATGCAAAGCTTTTTGCTGCTGTCTGCCTGCTTTATGGACCCCGCTGAATGGAGGCCCTCCCAGGGCCTCCTCCCACCTCTGAGGTACGACCTGTGCATTTATTTAACAGTAGCATCAGAGAGAGAAAGTTGTTAAGCTAGACTGTCTCACTTAATGGTTGTCACCACTTGAAACCATAATTGACAGGCTCCATTTTGGTCGTAGCTTGAGGACTACCTGTATCTAGGAAAATGTGTAATGATAATGCTGATGTTAAACTTTGCATACAATTGGATGTTGTTGTATGCATGTACTAGTTTTCATATATTTTATTTTTATGAATGAGATAAACATTCCTAACTATTTGTCAGGCTCTAGTTAATTCAAACAGGAATCTGTTTCTCAAGCAGAGCCTTCTAAACAAAATTTATTGAAGTGAATCAACGGAACTATTTTTCATAGGAATCTGTTTGTTTTCTAAGACCTTTGGATGTGCTTTTGTAATGCCTTTCCAGTGGCTTTTCTATGGTCTAGCAAGGAGTCAGGTCCTTTTATCAATAAAATACGAGCTTTTGGTAGGTAACTTTTTATATAGCTGTCTCCCGATCAGTCTACAAATTACCCCTCACACTTTTGTTTTTTTTTAATCTACAGCTTTGTCAAGCAGAATTATAGAAAGAATATTCACTGGAGCTGTTCTTAGGTAAGTAGTAAAGTAGTTCCCTAAATTAGGGAACAATTAGTGGTGAACGCCTCTCAGAGGAGAGAAAACTATCGTACAGTAGTATTTGTAACCATGACCCCCTTATAACCCCAAGCAATTTAAGCCAAAATTCAAAATTCAATTTTTTGAAATGTTACCATTCAATTCACATTCCTGGTTGTGAAAAGGCAGGATGCCTCATCAGAAGGAGATTCTTCAAAGGCAGTCCTCACAATTATTGCACTAAAAGTCCTGATTTCAAAGTTGTCATGTTAGTAATATTAGGATAAGATTCCAAAACTGTCTTCAGTTTAATAAAACATTACTTTTCCAGGAATTAGGTAATGGATAACCTTAATACATTTTAGGAATAGAAATTTTGTCTTTTCTCTTTTTCAGATCGCTCTGTGATTTTAAAAAAATTGCCTCTGGTTATTTTTTAATTAAGGAATTAACTACATATTTTTATATATTTTAGAGGAAGTCAAGAACAAAGAGAAAACCAGATGAGCTATGCAGACTTCGTGTGGTTTCTGATCTCAGAAGAAGACAAAAGATGCCTCACAAGGTAAAATAAATATCTAAAATATAAACAGTATATGATAACTATTTTCTGTATTAACTAGTTTATTGTACATTGTGTCAGTTTATTCTTGAACTGGTCCAAAAGACAGAATGCACCTACCTTCCATGCTACTCCAGCTTCTACCAGCCACAAAATTAACATGAGAAGAGCTTTAAATAGGAGAGAATTTACCTACAACAGTCCTGTATTGTAAAAATTATCTTTATTACTGAAGCCTTCTTCCAAGTTATGTATTTGCATTCTCTGTGTTGTTTTTGTCATATAAAACTTTTATCAAGCTGCTAAAAATAAACATTTTTCCGTCCAAAAACTCTCTCAAAGATATTGAAAGTCAGATTTAGGATAGGAAAAGAATACAGAATTTTCTACTGAACAATTGAGGGTATTATGTATCTTAGCTCATTGTCTGAACTTCAAGATACCATTTCCAGTGCAACCTGTCATATGGGAAAGTCTAGGAAAAGCTTTATTGTGTACTATGTATATGAAAGTCATCCCCAAAACTTTTGTTACATGCTGCCATATTATAAAAATGCATCGATTCATCTCTTTGTTTTGTAGTATTGAGTACTGGTTCCGATGTATGGATTTAGATGGGGATGGCACACTATCAATGTATGAACTTGAGTATTTTTATGAGGAACAGTGCGAGAGGATGGAATCTATGGGCATTGAGCCATTGCCCTTCCATGACCTATTATGCCAGATGCTTGATCTAGTAAAACCAGAATATGAGGGTAAGAGCTATTATATGATAATTTTTCTTCCAGGTCATTTTGTTCTGTTTTGCTTTTTTAGTAAATTTGATCTTATGATGCTTTAAAGTTTTATGTCTTTACAGAAATATGCCCCAAGTAGCTTTCACACTAGTCTTTGCATCAGGGGTCAAACTCAAATTCATTGAGGGCCACATCAGGGTTGTGTTTGACCTCAGGAGGCTGAGTGGGCATGGCCAACTCGACATCCATTTTTGGCTGCAACTGCTTGCTGCAGCCCTCTGCCAGCAAAAACAGAACTTTGGGAGGGGGCTTTGCGTGGTTCCACCAAGCTCCGTTTTCAACCGTGATGGCCTTCTGCAGCCCTCTGCCAGCAAAAACAGGAGGGGGGGCGCTGCAAGTGGCTCTCAGCTCCATTTTTACTGGCAGAAGCACCACGGGACGGTCCTTTGCTATTTCCAGGGCAACCCCGTGGGCCAGATCTAAGCACCCTAAAGGCCAGATCCAGTCCACGGGTCTTGAGTTTGACACCCCTGCTTTGCATCTTCAACTTGTTCTCTGATTAATGTGAAAATCACAAAAATTATCCTGATCTATCATAATATGTAATATGGAATTTAGTTAAGTCATTCAGACATTTGCGACCACCTCTACAAATAGGTGTGATGATTAAGTGTCTAATAGCTGTATTTATGAATGTTATAATGTTTTAATGGGATAATAACTCCCTACAGTTATCTATAATGTGAGGTGATCATTTACTCACAAATGAGACACAGTGTAATTACAACACACATCACATTGAAAGCAATAGTAGATCTCTCCAAATGGGCATTTTTGAAAGACATATGACAAAATGCACTGAGTTCTTTTTGTTAACTTATCTGACTTCATTCTTAACAATTATTCCTATAAATAACTTCATCCAAAACAAAAGTCCTCAGTGCTAACAAGTAAGCATGTTATTTGAAATTATCCTGGTCAGTTCAATCTACCTGGGAAAAACTACGGTATCAGCAGTGCCCCAATAGGGCCTCCTCCACCCCCTGAGGCACCACATAATCCACTTAACAACCTGTATATTTGTTTAAATGATTCATTGGGGAGAGCAGGGATGGGGGGAATCATTAATGAGATGCTTCACTTAATGGCTACCACAACATGTGATTGTAACGGGCAGGCTCATCACGGTTGTATCTCAAGGAATGTCTGTAATACCTGTAATACCTGTAATAATAATGTTAGAGCCGCTGTGTAATGCTTTTCTACTAGCGGTAGCTGTTTCATACTGCAGGTAAGAAGTTTCTTTGTTTGTAAACACAACTCAGACAATTTACTTGGCATCTATACAAAATGACATTTTACATAAATTCATGGAAAAGGCTTGTGACAAGTTCATCTGATCAGGTTGGTGCCCATGATTCAAACTGAATGCACAAAATCAATCAACTTGTTTTGGAAGTAAGCTTACTGAGAAACCTGTGAGTCAGCTTTGAAATACACTCTTACTCCTTGGTCTCCTTGACAAATCTTTAGTCACTGTTACAGGATACATGAACTAGGGGCTCTTTTATTCCAATCCACTAAGAACTGTTGGTTTGATAGTTAATATGCTAATAATTAATATGCTAATAGTTAATATGCTGGTTTTTCAGGAAGAATTACTCTACGAGATTTGAAGAGATGTAGAATGGCTCATGTATTTTATAATACTTTCTTTAACCTTGAAAAGTATCTGGACAATGAACAACGGGATCCCTTTGCTGTGCAAAAGGTATAAAGCAGCTCTATTTCAAAGTAATGATTACTTAAAGGAAAAACTAGAACATTATCGAGAAAAGTATCAAGAACACTTTTACATAATTGAGCAGGTATGGCCAGTAGTATAAATTCCATGACAATGTCTGCAGATGAACATTAAGGCAAGTGCACATTGCCTCATACTCTTATGACCCAGGGCAAATTAGCCATCGCATTGTGCTCTGGCATGCATTTCTGCACCTGTTACTAAGCTGAAATTATTACACCTGATTGCTTGATCTCATTAGTGGTAAAGCCTGAGCCCTTTGCCGTTAGTGACAATTTGGGGTAGTTTTTATTAACTAGAAGTGAGATGGATGCCCCTAATATGCTCTTTATTTAAAATTCTTGGCAGTGCTTTGCTCTGATATACATGTTGGAACTGTACTATACTGCAAAAAGGCAGATAGTAAATTTCATTTTAACACTTAAAATTCCTTGGTGGAAGAGAGGTAGGATGGAAGAAGAGGAAGTACTGAATTTAGCAATTGATAGGTCTATTCTCAAAATAATACCGTACTTTTCAGACTATAAGACACACCGGAGTATAAGATGCACATTAGTTTTTGGGAAGAAAAATAAGACAAAGGCTGACTGGGAGTAGATTGGCCTCCTGGAATACCCCCAATCAGCTGTTCTCAGAGATGAACTTTAGCAACAGGTTCATTGGTTGTGAGCTCTGCACCTTGCTTTTTTTTCCAGCCTCTGCAACTTCTATTTGAGAAGCTTTTTTTCAGCCTCTCAAAGGGAGGCTTCAGAGGCATTTTTCAGCCTCTGCAACCTCCATTTGGGAGGGGTTTTTTCAGCCTCTCAAAGGGAGGTTTCAGAGGCTTTTTTCAGCCTCAGCAACCTCCGTTTCTGAGGCTGGGTGGGGCTACATTTGGGCTATAAGATGCACCCATTTTCACCCTCTTTTTGGGGGTAAAAAAGTGTGTCATACTTCGAAAAATACGGTATTTGGGATGAAACCACCATTGATTGCTCCAATTGCAGCTTTTTGGATCGTTTGTGAAATGGCTTGTGGAGTCTGATTTGTATTGCCTTCAGTCATGCCTCATGGTCAGCCCCCTCTTACTAGGATTAGGTGGTAAATCACAAAACTTCACAGCTCAGCTTCTGTCCAAGGCTAAACTTTGCAGACAATTCAGCTAGATGAGAATTTTATTTTAAACAATCATGAAGAATGGAACCATACAGAACACTGCTAGCCATCAGTGAGAGTACAAATACCCAGAGTAGTATAAATGCATGGAATTGTGCTTGGTGGTCTTGAAACTGAGTAGCTATCATATATTTACATAATTTCCATATACAGGCCAAAAACTGTTAGCTCCATCTTCAATTCTCACATTCATTTAGATTTGAGTGACTTTAGATATAGGAGATTGGGGACAGAACACATTGAATGAGTCAGTTGGTAGTTTATTTCATAAATGGCAACTCAGTGCAAATGGGGAGAAATCTGGCATTATATTCCTTAACTAGATATGAGACTGGGAAATTCCTTTTAATTTCCAAGCGTCTGTATTTACCTGCATTACAAGATATCTTACTGAAATACATGTAGATCTTGTTTCCTCAGTCTTATGTACCTACCACATTGAACTCCTAAAGTATAAGCTAGGATATCAGTTCCATGCATGCATACATACAGTATATACATCAATTATTTATTAAATGTATAAATAAATTTAGATCTCTTCTCTAAACAAGACATTAAAAGAAAAAGTGCATAGAAAAAAACACACCTGTGTGTGTATACTTTTTTTCTGTGCACTTTTTAAATGTCTTGTTTAGTTTTGCGTTGTTCTTGTATTTTTTCCCTTTTTTGGAATTTGTATTTTAACACTGAATATAAAATTTAAAAAGACATCTTTTTCTTAGAATGGGTTCCTGTAATGAACACATTTAGTATGATATGTAATCATTAATCACGATCAGAGGGTTTTCTGTTATGAAAAGTAGAATAAGAATCAAATACCATTTTCTGTTAATATCTGTTAATATTAAACCAATGCTCAAATCATGTTTCAGATTTCAGTTACTGTTGACTGAAACCATAACCCCTTGGCTTTGGGCAAGTTAATATGGTTAAGGAGCCATATGATGTTGGTGAAAAGGTAGCAGTATGTTTATGTGGGTGTATGCATATCTAATATAGTGTTTTAATGTGTTATGTAAACTCTCAAAATTGTTTCAATTTGAAAGGATAGCAAGGCCAGAAATATTCTGCAACCTTTTCCTTAAGTTAGAGATTAAATCTTTGAAACAACTCCTGTATCATTACTAAACTAATTTTTAAAAAATATAATAATGAAGAATCTAAGTCTCTCTTCCTTAATATTTTTAAATATAAATAATTTTAATACTTTGCATTTTTTAAGAGGTTGCCTTCAACTTACATTATGACCAGCATTGTTGTCACTAAGCAAGATGGTCATAAAGTGTGATGTTATGTGACATCGGTCATCATGTGCTTAGTAACATCAGTCCTGGTTGTCATTAAGTGAGGTCTTCTCATGACAGTGACTTCCAACTTCATGATGACTTCTCCATTAACTCCTTATGTAAAGCCAGTAAGAAACCTTGGAAATTGTGATCCATGTAATCACCACCCTGACATTAAGCACACAGATCATTATCACTTAACTGCAACTGCTGGAAATCTAAGGTCATAGGTCTCCCTTGTTCAATACCATCATAACTTTGGTTGCTGAATAAATTGACTACCAGGGACTACCTGTACTTGTGGAACTGACTGTTTAGCTGAAATGAATTAAGACACTCTGGATTGGCTTATCTAAGTTCAGATACGTACAAACACGATAATTAATTTTTAATTATTTTGTATATCTGATTAGGAACTTACCATAATATTTGCAGGATATTTCATTTACAAATAATTACCAAAACGTATGCAATGATTCTTCTTTAAATACTTACTAATAGTTTATTACACTATTTATTGTAGATACTATTATGTATGTCATAATCTTTAAAAGATGTTAGATTTTATCTGTTTCTTTCTAATCCATTTATTTAGGATATTGAAAATGATAGTCCAGAGCCCTCTGATTGGGACAGATACGCTGCTGAGGAATATGAAATTCTTGTAGCTGAGGAGTCTGGCAGTGTACAGTTACAAGAAGGGTAAGCAAAATCATCTTAAAGTTGCTGTTCCCAGTGCTGAAACTCATTGCTGAAACTAGTAGCGTTTTGAAATAAAGTTAGAATGACAAAGCATGTTAAAACAGAGAAAATTTAGTTACTAAGAATCAAAATCAAATGGCTAATTAAAGGTCTCTAACAGTAAAATGAACAGAGAAATTCAATCTCATAATCCTATTCCTTAGGCCTTGCAAAACACCTGCAATCATTACCATTCCAGGATCAGTAGGAGATCCTGGAAGTTATTCTGAATGCAGTGGAAAATTTGAACCAACCTTATGACCAAAATAAATAATTTCAGCTTGATGTTTGCAATAGGATGGAAATATAAGAACAAAATCCTGATGAAGTTAAAAAAGAAACAGATTAAATGAGAGGCTCAGGTCAAAAGACTTTTGATATTTTAGAGGCCCTGACCTCAATCCACATTAGAAGAAAGGACTATCCTGTTTGTAACTAAACCTGAAATGCTAAGTACTATAAGAGTTTGGTAGAGTCTTGCCTGATTTAAAAATGCTAAGCATGGTTTGATCTGCTTATTAATTTAATGCCAGACTGGAAAGTTGAAAAAACATCCTGGAAAAAGGAACTGGCTCATCATGAGGAAGCTCAGCCTTAATCCATCTATTTACTGACTAATTTTGATAAGCTTGAATGAAGATAGGCAGTATTTCAGAGTAGTGTAGTCATTTTGGAAGCACCCTGTCTGTTATCAACCAAATGTATTTTTTTTTCTCCAGCACTCCTATTAGACACTTGTTATGCCATATTTATTCTAGAGACCAAATAATAATCTGTGTTTTGGGAACCTGCATATTCTCCTTCTCAAATCCTATTCCAATAAGGAATGATACTTGCATACACTTCTAGGATCACTTACATATGTGGAAAAAGTGAGATGAATGAACAGCATTCAGCTCAGATGTTAGTTTATCTCAGGTGCAAAAAGGAACTACCTTCAAAAGCGGTGTGCCTCTTCCTATACCCTTTGAACCCAATAGTTATGAGGGAAATGGGCAGTTAAAAAGTTTGATAAAGAAACAAGCAAGGGAAGTGGAAGGATTTTCCTTATTAATTTTGCAAAATTTATATTGTGTCACTATAAATGTGCAAATAAAGGCATGCTCAAAAAATATAAGGAGAAAAATAGCCAAGTAGTGAAGAAAATGGCTACAAAAACATTTACAATTTTTACAATTGAATGTTAGGATAAATTATCACAGCCTGTATCTTGAACTATTTTCATATGAATACTTACACTCAACTGTATTGACCAGTTCCCCTATTCAGTAATTCAGACTTGCTTTGTCTTTAGGTTTTATAGGGCTACTGTATATTTTATATTATGTCTTCTTGTTTTCTAAAATTAGTGTCATTTGAATATTAGAAATTGAGTCAAACCATTTTAGTATTAATCTCTTTATTCATTTCTTGTAGTTCCTTTGAAGATGATTATGAAACAGATGAACTCTTACCTATGTCTGAAATTGAAGAAAAGTCAGATAATTTAGTTATTTCGCATCTTTCAGCATGAATGGAGATTTCTCCTCAAAGACTACTATTAATAAACAAAAGAGTCTTCAGTTCTTACATTTGAAGAAACAATGTTACTTGATGAAGTACCAACATCTGAAACAAAATCATAATTATACAAGATATATTATTTGTTTCTCTAATGTGATAATTTTCCTAACTATTGGGGTATGCATAGAATTTGTGCATTCATGGAACCTGTAAGGAAACAACGAAGACTGGATAAAGGTGAAAAGCTTCATATTTATATATAAAAAAAGAATTTAAAACAATCAATAAATACTTGAGGATTTTTTTTCTATTTTGGATTATTCTTCCTCCTTTTCTTATTTAGAAGCTATGTTCAGTTTCTTTGGCTTACAACATAATTGTATACTAATGTTCAGTTTTTTGATGTATCAGAAGTACCTATCAGTTTTCTAGATTATTTCTAGCTCACTGCAGATATTTATATGCATTAAAGAATACTGAATGATGATAACTTAATATGGAAATTTCAAGAGTTTATTTAAATCTGGTATCAAGTTCATGTTTCTTTGGTTTAAAGTATAATAGAGAAAATAGATGGCCCATTTGTTTTCATGGGAATTTTTTTCTTTTAACAGAATAATTCTGTAATTTTATTAAATTCTTCTTTAAAAAGCATTAATGCCTTAATAAATGCAACAATCCCACTACATAAATGAGAAATTGGTATGTTTTCCAAACATAATCAAAGAAATGAATGACCTCAAATTCATAGCTGACAAGAAAGCCCCACCAGATTTAAGTGTTTTAAATTGAAGTGTAGAAAATGAGAATCAATTGACAAAATGAATACAACTCTACCAAGAATAAACAAAAATCAGGTAAAGAATAACATTTACAAGATAGGTCCTAGAAGATGCAGGTACTATCTTATTTCCTTATCCATTCTTTTGAATTTTGTTCTTTAAAAAATGTTTTTAAGCTAAAAGGTAATATCCATTTTATAAAGGAAGCATTTACAATAAATTGTTTAAATGGTTTTTAGTGGCATAAAATTGACTCCCTCATGAGGCAGTAGGTTCCCCTTCAGTGAAGGTCTTGATATGAAGACTGCATAGCCACCTGTTGAAAATGTTTTGGCAACTCCAGCACTGAGTAGAAGATTGGACTTTCATTCAGCGGTGCTTTCATTTTATGATACTGTGATAAAACAATGCCATAGTGACAATAGATACAATCTGCTTAGAAGTGACAATGAAGATAACTGAAGTGGTAGAATGCTTCTGCCTTTTAGGGCAGAAACAAGGTAAAGAAATAAGCAATCAAGGAATATATTACAGACCAACACTTAGTAGCCATGAAGGCTACTAAGGATGTGTGTATACCTACAAAGATCAGAATAGTGCAGGCAATCATATTTCTGTGACATTTTCTGGAAGTGAAAATTGTACTTTGAAAACAGGCTAGAAACAAGCATTGCTGCTTTTGAACTTTTGTGTTGGATAAGACTTGTTAGAATACCATGGACAGTCAGGAAAACAAAAAAAATGGATTATGAAACAATTCAACCCATAGTTCTCAATTGAGGGATAGCTGAGTAGGTTGAAACTATTCTATTTCAAATACATCATTGAAAGACCTAGCTCTCTAGAGAAGATGCAAATGCTGTGACAGATGGAAGGAAGGAAGATACCAATAGCAGGATGGATGGACTTAGTTACAGTAGTGATAGATGCATTATTGGAAGACCTGAATGAGCAGGTTAAGGACAGATCATCATGGAAAAATCTTTTGTCCAAGAGTTGACAAAAACTTGATGTTTTCCAATCAGCATACACTAACATTACATGCAACAAACAGAATACTGTAGTTTAATATTGCGGATAAGCAATTGTTCCTGATGATGAACAATCATCAGTTCAGGAACTGAGAAAATATGGTAGACCATAACAAACACACTTTAAATGGTATTATATGTGAATTGCAAATGAGAAGATTTTTTTGTGAAAAGACCTTTTTGTTCAGTCCTGCAGGTTAGTTTTTTAATGGATGTTTTTCAAAGGCACCTGGTTCACCACCACTAAAAATCTATAAGAATATAGCTGTTTGAAAATGCTTTTGCAGATTTTAATGCCAATATGTATAAGGATTTTTCTGTATTCTGAAGGGATTATTGATAAATTTTTGTCCATTTCTCATGTGATTGTGGAACAGCTTAAGCACAATTTCCTTTGAAATATATTTTTGCATTGATTTTTAAAGTACTGTTTTAATTTAAGTGATTGAATATGAGCATACTTGGGCAAATAGAACAAGTTAGGGATTAAAATGTTCAATTCCTAAGTGCTTAGCTTTTTTTCTGATAACACAATACTAATGATTGTGCATTGTAAAAATACACTAAAAGTTTATTTTTCCTATGTGTGTGTATGTTTGTGTATATATCATATCTTGGGAATTCTGGGTAGAAAGATGGTGATGATGATTCTGTAGTAGCAGCATTATAGTCAGTAACTTATCCTTTTCACTTTAACTTGCATGCTTAAAGTTTGAAGTAGAGTTGAGCTTCAAGATTCCTTTTAAATACCATGAGACAACTGTGAATAGAGTCAATATTAGTATTTATCTAGCTTATTGATGTAGAATATGATTGTCATGTTGTCTATGAAAGTTTTGCCCCATAGCCCCAAATAGATTATTAATTTTCTGGGTTATAAATCTGTGTGGGAAAAGTTCAAAGCAATTATAGGAAAAATTCAAATTCAGTATCCAGCAGATTCCAGCTATTTTTTAAGAAAGCCAAAGCCTGGAGGACCATTACCAATGAATTTATATAATATTCATCCGGAAGGACTATCACATAAGATAAATTCCATTATGATGTACGTTTTTTACACTACCAAATATTTTTCAATAAAATCCTATATAGTTGGAAGAAAATTTTGTTTCAAAGACTTAGTCTATTGCACCTTATTGGTCTATTGCACCTAGAGCCTAGTCTATTGTACCTTTTTTTAAAAAACAAATTTTATCCTGGTATGATTGTCATAGAACTATTATTTTTAACAGTGCTATGTGCACTTTAAAAATGCTTTTTTTCCAAGGATTGCTAATCCTTGGAGGCAGCCTTGAACATAACTGTTATAAAAGATCTGCAACTTAAAAAATATTAATCAAGTCCTATAATGCTATAATCAAGTCCTGCTTTAGCCATGAAAGCCAACTGGGTGACTTTGTCTCAGCCATTTTCAGCCCAACCCATCTCCCAGGGTTGTTATTGTGGGGAAAATTGAAGGAAGAAGGTGTATTAGATATGTTTGCCACCTTTAGTTATTTGTAAAAAAATAAAATAAAAAATAATCAGAAGCATTCTAGAACTATAAAATGTACTTCTTTTTTTAAATATCTCTTTTAATAAAAAGTAAAATACAAAACAAAAACAAAATGTAACAAAAGCATACATTCAACACTAACAATAACAAAAGAAGAAAAAATAGTGTACAAAATAAGAGGAAAAGGTGATCAAATAAATTTAGCATTTAACATGTAGGATCCACCCTGGCTAAGTGCTGGAAAAAGAAAAAGCAGTAAATTCTCCTCAGATGTATTTCTGAAGCAATAGCAAATAAAGCTATAGCAAATAAAGTTTTCTCTATAGCACTGGGGGGGGGGGGGGATCAAGCTCTTACTTTAGCTCCTTTTGAATATGAGCCGATTAATGTTTAAAAAGGGGGTAATCAATTATAGGAGAATTACAGTATACAGGATCCACTTTATGTAAATAATCTAATAGTAGATCTCTCTGTCTTGAAGAATAGCAGATTTATCAAAGGCTGCTTTTGAGAAAAGTTGCCTCTGAATAAGGCTCCAATCAACCCTTTCAATGAATTTTATGGGGTCCAGAGAAACTTCTTGCCCTTGCATTCATTACATGTATTTCTACTGCTTATTTTTCCATAAAAGAGTCCTGTTGAAATAAAGACAGTGAACAAAAACTCTCCATGCTTGAAATCTAGGGCTTCCTTGGTGTTTTCACTGGAGTGGTAACAAAAAACAACAGCCCATCATATATTATTGTGAAGGACTCCTTTGGAGAATCTGTTTATTTGGGGTTGGGGGTGTACTCTGCAGCTCAAGACTAGAAGCCAAGGGTCAGTATACAGGTTGCTTCCAATCTTTGCTGGATGATTTAAGGGATTTCTTCTAGCTTCCTGACATGTTTTGTTTTCTTGAACTATGACAGGACTTAGTATGTTTTTAATAACATAGCACCTCTCTGCTTGAAGCATGTGAAAGCTTACAACAGTTATATTTTGTTCCCATGCCAACCAAAACTGTTTCACCATCTAAACGTAACAGTATAGTAATATACATTATTTTGATTTGGATGTATTTTCTTCAAACTCTTAATTTTGTGTTTCATAAATGCTCCCATTTAACACCATCCAATTGTTAGGAAAACTATTTAGTTCTGTGCCCATTTCCCTAGTATATTTGATGTAGTCAAATGTTGATGTAAATAGTTTTACAGTTTAACACTAAGTATCTAACAGATTGTACACATTTCAACTTAACAGTTTCGCTTATGGTGCAGAAATTGATAATACACTTTGATTTATTATTTAAAAAACACTGGTAAAGTGAGTTGACAAATTTCAATTGTTTTTTTAATAGAAGTGACTGGCATAGTTCAAACTGGAATGAACACTGCTGTATACTGAATTCAGTTTGGCCTGCATGGTGAACCAAGCTCCTGCAAACCTCTTAAAGCAGTGTTTCTCAACCTTGGTGAATTTAAGATGGGTGGACTTCAACTCCCAGAATC